>JAUEJL010125573.1:0-11585 GCA_032274825.1 Drosophyllum lusitanicum | reverse complement strand
TTATGTATTTATAGGAGAAGTAAAAGTGTTGGATGAAAGTGTTAGAAGAGTTGGATGAAAGAATAAAAAAAATAGAAATTTGGTATTTATAGGAGAAGTAAAAGATGGAAGTTTGAAATTTTTTTAGACTAAAGAATGAGATACAAGTGTTTGGTATTTATAGGAGAATTAAAAAATATATATATATACAACGGATATATATACGTTGAAGTTGAAGGTTAAATTTTTTTTTCTAAAGCTAGACGTTACAACATCGAAGAAAAAAAAAGCTCGGTTTCGATCAGTTTGGGGAACCCGTAGCCCGGACCCGAAGAGGGGGGGCGTAGGGGTGTTCCCGAAGGAACCCGAAGGAAACCCGGGACCTTCGGGTAATGCTTTACGCATGGCCTTAGGGAGCGGGAATTTAAGAAACAAAGCTTTAAAAATATGACACGTGTATCGTTTTTTTGCTTATTTATCAAAAAAGCGTATAATCACTTAATCAGGGACTACAAGATACATTTTATAAAAGAAGAAGGATTAAACCATTCATATCTCCATTTTATGCTCACTCGTTTTCTCTATCTATAATCTTTCCATGTGAGTTGGGTGGTCTCACTGCAGCTTCTGCCCTCTTTCCTCTCCTGAAGAACTCACACTCAACTCCCCTCTCTCTCACCTTGAAATCCGTGTGTAGGTCAAGAATCTGCTGATAGAATCGGTGAGCTCTATCTAACCTTTTCTCATAGAATCTCACCTTGAATGTGATTTGCTTCACCTTTCATTGAATCATGAATGCTAGTTAGGAGCGGATGGATTAGGGTTTGTTTTACATTTACATGCACTTCATTTAACAGTTCTGATTTGGGGTTTTGATGTTAATGTGGGTATGTTAACCGATTTGATTGGTTTTAAAGTTCTGTTTTGTTGAAATTTTTGGTTGAATTTCGGTTCCAGAGTCAGGGAATTGGGATTCGCGTACGTAATCTTTGAGACATTGGAATTCTGAAACTAGTTATGAAATTGGAGTTGGTTTAGGTTTAATTCAGTTCCCGATACTAGGTCATGGAATTGAAGTCTCCGAATCTTGCCATTGTTTTTATTTTGCTAGAAGCTTATGTTCCGGGTTTCACTAGGGTTGATTTTCGCTAATGAATTGAACCAAATTTACTTGTTTTAGGAACCGTTTCTGGCTTGTTTACATTGAATTGATAGATATTTTGATGTTATAGCAGATATGGGACGAATTGTTTGATACATATTTGTCATTGGACAAAAGAGTACAGCAATTATTGAAATAAATATTTTAAAACTATGCACCATATGCCCGTTCCATTAATAAAATGAGAGTCCAATTATCCAAATTCAAAATGAGAATTAATAGATTCCTTTATGTTTTTCCCACTAGTTCTTTACTCCTAAATCCTTGCAATCATTAGATAGTTCGCTTTTTACATTGGTATATTACTAAAAACTTTAAGCAAATTGATCAATTTTGATGTGGTAAAGGTAATGCATTGACTTCCAAATGTCAAGACTCTTATTGGTAACTTACTATATTCATGTACACACATATATTATAGTTTGGATATTACATTTTTCATTTGGTTTTAGCTTATTTTCTGAAGTTGCATCCTATGCTTTACTTCATGGCGCAGCTTGTAGTTTAAGTAAAAAATGTATTTCCTTTCAAATTTCAATATCCGTTTATATTGTGTTCACTAGACTTTCTGTATGCGCTGTACCACAACAAACGTAACTTTTGAGATTTCCTTTTTGATTGTTACTTTCTTTACATTGATTCAGAATCAGGATAATTACAACTGGGTTTGGCCGCAAGATAATTACTTAAAATATACTTGAGGGTGCACCATGGTGGCCGAGTCATGGTTCCATAGTCTATGGAAGCCTTCAAGGAAACATGACCATGGCCTAGAGAAGGTGCGAATTGGAGTGTTGGTATTTGAAGTAGCAAGTGTAATGTCTAAGCTAGTTCATCAATGGAATTCACTAACTGATAAGCAAATCGCAAAATTGAGGGAGGAGATAAGTAACTCAGTGGGTATTAAAAAGCTCGTTTCAGATGATGATGATTATATAGTTGATTTAATATGCGGCGAAATGCTACACAATCTGGAAAACATGTCAAAGGTTGTCACAAGGCTTTCAAAGAAATGTAGAGATCCTGTATTAAAATCCTTTGAACGTGCTTACGATGATTTGATTAAATTCGGTGTTGATCAGTACCAATGGCAGTTTACGTTGAAGAAAATGATCAAGAAAGTGAAAAAGATGGAAAATTTCGTTGTAGTTAACGCAAGTTTGTATCAAGAAATGGAAAATCTTTCAGAACTTGAACAAATATTGAAGAGAATGACGAGCAATGATGATCACGACAGCATAACTGTGATTGATTATACAAAGAAAATGGCATGGAAACAACAAGAAGTGAAACGGTTGAAGGAGATTTCGTTATGGAACAAGACTTATGACTATGTTGTTCTTCTTTTAGCAAGATCTATATTCACTATTTTTGCTAGAATTGGTCAGGTATTTGGAATCACCCACGTGTTACCTCCAAAAGTCGAAGAATCTGCACAGCTAGATTCTGGGGTTCTTCAACTATCCAATTACCCAGCTCAGAATAGGATTACAACATTCTCCTCAGGCCCCCTGGGGAACATCGGTACTAAATCTGGCCTGATTTCAAGACCGAAAAATGTTAAGAAATATTTTTCGGGCCCGCTTGGTAATTCACTCACAGTTTCTAGTTCCAAAAGTAGAAATATGAATTATTTCTCGGGGCCCATTGGGAAGCTAACATCAAAGTCAGGACCCTTAGCCCGAGCTGCTAGATCCGGGCTCAAATGGTGGCATACTCGTGATAATTCATCAAGAATCCATGAAAAAAAGAGCGTTACTCCCAATCGTTTGAGTATCAGTGGACCTGCTAAAGGATCCATGATGGGCGTAAACTGTTCTCCATCAAAAAACCAGCATGGAGACCCAATTTCTGCGTCTTCTGCCGCTAAGTGGTGTGTTCAAGAAAGGGTTAGCTTGAAACCAAAACGTTTTGATGCTCCACCGGACACCCTCGGTGCGGTTGCTTTAGCCCTGCATTATGCTAATGTGATTGTGGTTCTTGAAAAGTTAGTCGCATCTCCCCATTTGATTGGTCACGATGCACGAGATGATGTTTATAATATGTTGCCAAAAAATGTGAAAACCGCTCTTCGGGTTAGGTTAAAACCATTTGCTAAAAGCTTGGAAATGGCTGCTTATGATGCATGTTTAGCAGAAGAATGGACTGAGGCAATGTTGGGGATCTTAGACTGGTTATCTCCACTTGCTCATAACATGATAAGATGGCAATCAGAAAGGAGTTTTGAGCATCAAAATATGGTTTCAAGGACAAATGTTCTTCTTGTGCAAACTATCTACTATGCAAATCAAGAAAAGATTGAAGCAACGATTACGGAGCTTCTAGTTGGTTTAAACTACATTTGGAGGTTTAGTAGAGAAGTTAATGCTAAAGCTTTGATGGAGTGTGAAAATGGCGTTGATGACTACCTACATTTGGGGTAGTAGCAGTTTCCATTGATATGTTCATCATCGAGTTAAAAGGTACTGTTTAAAAGTCCTTTAATCTTCTTTTTTGAGGACGATAAAACTTATGTCATATGTAGATGTTTACTGAAATGTGAAAATTTGTAGTGATTATAAGGTCTCTATTACAAACAGTATAACATGGTTGATCATGGGTGCTTGAGTTCATGTTGATAAATAAAGGCAAGTAGGATGTCATTTCCTACTTACAAAAGTAAAAAGGCATGGGTTGGATCTACACAAGTTAGGGTAATAAACGGGCCGACCCATATAACCCGTTTAATAACTAGACATCTAGAATTAAGAATAAGAATTTTAGAATCCAACCATGTCAATCATAACCTGTTTACTTTGACTAACCCTTTTACAACCTACTTATCCCTTCATCAACCCATCAAACTGTTACTATAAATGGGTAACGCGGGCAGGCAATCTATAGGTTACATGAGATAATATTGTCTAGGTTAGGGTTAGGTTAATAGAACGTATTCGTCTTGCGGGTGATACCAACATGGCAACCTGAACCCGACATAAACTGCCACCTCTATAATGACAGACTATAATATACATTTGTTCTTGTAACCGAGACTATTGTTTCATTAGGGAGTCGAAAAATATTAAAATTCCATGGTCAATGTGTTTATCGTGACCGTATAGGGGCGAATGTGAGTCGGTTGTGTGTGTATGCTGCCGACGAAAAATAGAGACATACGTACGAAATAAAATGATGTTTAATGATGAAGCGAAATGACGATATGGATGTAATCTAAATCAAATTAAAAATATTGACTAGGTCAAAACATAAGTCACGCTTATGTCCTTAAAAATAAAACATCTTTAACATCTAAAGGTTTTAAATAATAAAAATAGAGAATGGTTAAATAAACTCTCCAAATTCACTGAAAAGACAATCTTATCATAAATATTTTTGTTTTAAAATATATCTAACAACTTTCTAATAATTAATTTGTTTTTTTATTATTTTAGCACACATTTAATTCTTTTGTATTATTTTAAAAATATGTTAAGAAAAAACAGATTAAAAAACTAATTTTTAAATGAAAAAAAAACAGATAAAGATTACGATGAGTATGAGTTTTTTTAAATTTATTCTCTTATTAGTAAAGATATATAAAGATGTCTCTTTGTGATAACTTTCTATTATATCAATATGCATTTTTAATTATTGATATAAATATTTCAATTTGTGAATATCATCATGTGACTTGAATGGTTGGGTACCTTTAAATAATGCATTATTGATATAAATATTTCAATTTGTGAATATCATCATGTGACTTGAATGGTTGGGTACCTTTAAATCTTTAGGTTGTTTATCTTAATTAAACTGATTTAGTTAACTTGTAATAATTATCACAGTACTAATATTTAGGAGAAAATATACGAAGATGATTATTTTTGATTTAAGATGTCTAGAAGTGTCTATTTAGCAACATCTATAAAAATAATATCAATTATAGAGTATTATTTATATTTTTTTTTCTCAAAAAATGTTGACAAAGTCAAAAAATTGAGTGAAACATCACCCTTATGTTTTTTAAACTAAAATATCTCTAACAAGGTTTTGAGATATAAAAGTTATATCAAATTAACAATTATTTTATTCTCTTTAATTTGAAACCAATATTATTGTATATTTTATCATAAAAAAAATTCATTCTAAGTAATATGTTGCATTAACATAATATGATCGCCCATTGAATATTGCATACGAGTATCTAACAATTTTTTTCAAGAGTTCTTAGTTATGTACTTATGCTTCTTCCAGGGGTCAAACATTTGCTCAAATGTCATAGCCTTATAGTTATCGTTATCGTTTCCTTACTACTCTTGGTTATCCCTACGACACTTGAACTCTAGACCTCTCATATGGGGAGTCAGACAGTCAGTGCGTCACTCGGTAGGTCATTAGATGATGATTATGAGCATATAGCAATTCTAAGAATTTGTACACGTGTAACACCCCATCATGACCTTGAATGGGTGTATAACCATAGTTGATATTCTTTATTTACTAAAAGTTTACTCATATGAAAACAAGTATCTAAAACACTTATAATCCATTTACCAAATAAACCATAAATAAAATTATTCCAACCTAAATGGTTTTTTTAGGCGTGTGAGTTTCTAGTTACATAGTATCATGCCTAATTATCTTTAGTATTTTCTACAAAGTGAGAAAAACAAATGTCACTAGTCAACCGTACTTGTCATAACAATTGTAATAGTACGGGGGCAATTTGGGTTGAGTTTATTTCAAACGAGTCAATTAGTACACGTCTAAAAACTTACATAAATACGAGACAATTATATGGATTAAGCAGGAAAAACAAGTTAAATTCAAGCAAAGTGTTCTAAAATATTTTCACTCATGAACTGAATATAAAAGTAATGCAATTACTAACTATAAACAGTATGATGAAGAATAGTTCGCACCTACACACTACAAAGACATATCAAGAAAACAACTTTAATCATATAAAACAATATTTAGATTATTATGCTACTGCATAATTATGGAGATTCAAGAATAGAAGTGAAGAAACAAAGTGACCATATGACATTAAAAGAGATTCAGTATTTCTTAGAAAAATATTAAAAAGTTGATTAATTTATGAAATCATAAACTAACACTTTAAAGTGGAGTTTGCTATGCGACTGGATAAGAACACAACTTATTGTACAGACGAGGTTTTTGTTTTGTAAAACATACTAATATTTATAACTACTTTTCAAAATTTGTTAGTAACACAACAATATAAACAAGTGCTTAAATTGGTAGCATATATTACACGGATTTTTACCTAGTTTTTTTATTGAAAGATGATTTGTACATAATAAAAATACGTCATATATAACAAAAAATATACGTTTAAACAATAATACCCTTAAACATGTATATAGGAAAAATAGTTCATAATTTTATAAGGATAAAAAAATAATTATTATTATATGACAAATCCTCTCCTTTAAAAAAAAAATTATATAAGAGATTGAATAAGAGATAAAAATAGTATTTAGTTTGAACAAGGGATACGAAGATTGTGAGATTGGGGGCTAAAGTGAACCAACTCAGAAGGTGGAATACAGTCTAAACATTTTAACAGAAGCGTTACAAAGATTTGACGGAAAATTCCCAACGGCACGAAACGGCTGAACCAACAACCTTCGATTACGTTCAACGATCCATTAACGCCGTTTGTCTATTTTCATCTCTTCTTCCTCATCGGTGAAATCAGAAACCCTAACCCCAATTACCCTCTTTTCTTCCTTCAATGGCTTCATCAACAAACGTTGATTCGCCTCCGATCGGTGAAGGTAGCAATAACATCAACAATGGTGATATCGCAGCCGCCGCCGCCGCCGCGGTCAATTCTCCCGCCACCGTGTATTCACCCGGAACTGGTGAAGGCCTAACCAAATCCAGTGAAATCACTCCGAACGGAAGGCGGAGCAAGAAACAGAAACACGATTCCGTCGCAGGTGGAGATCACCGGAAGGAGCGGGAGGAATGGAGTGATTCTGCTATTGCGATCCTCCTCGACTCGTACACGGAGAAATACATGGCGTTGAATCGGAGTAATCTGCGAGGGAAAGATTGGGAAGTGGTGGCAGAATTGGTTGCTGAGGGTTGTGATAAACAATCGCGTAAGAGTATCGAACAGTGCAAGAACAAAATTGATAATTTGAAAAAAAGATTTAAGCTCGAGACTCAGAGAATGGAGAGTAATGGCGGCAGTGTTAGTAACTGGATTTGGTTTAAGAAAATGGAGTTAGTGTTTGGGAATGCAACCATGACCAAAAGCGAAGCAGCCTCCGATGATGATAAGTCAGCCGGAATCTCCTCCGGCAACAGGGTCCGGCGACCTGCAAGGTTTGTATTCTGTTTGTTAATTAGCTATTCCGATTTTCATTATGCTTTTCAAGTTCAAATGATTCTTGTAATTTCCACTTTTAAAATATAATAATATTTTCTTGAACGATCATCTTTACAGTTTTAAGAAGGTGATACATATTTTATTTGAATGCTGAGCTATGACAATTCATTGTGTGTCCATAATTCTTATCAATTGACATCTTCTGTTGTCAAAAGCATGCTTAAGATATCTGTGTTTTTCTCTGTTAACATTCTGACCAGTCACTGGGGTTCAGTAGTGAAATACTAACATTTCTTCCAAATTGTCTTCTCTTGTGTTGTTGTATATGATGATTATTTTTAAAGGTTTGCTCCCAACGATGATCGTGTTCTGAACAACATAAAATCAATTACAAATGTGAAATGGAAAAGAGTGGTCTTTAAAGTTAGTGGCACCGCTTTAGCTGGAAGTGGTCAAAGCATTGCCCCGAAGGTTTAACTTCTTCTAGCTATTTGACTTGAGAAATAGTTGCATGTAATCTACATGCTAAATTTGATCATTATACTTTTAGGTGGCTTTGCAGATTGCAGAAGAAGTAGCAATGGCTTCCCGCTGTGGTGTGGAGGTACAGATATTTATGATATACTCTATATATATCTAAGAGAGGTCAACTCGCTAACTATTTGGCAACATTATTTTGCATGTTCTTGTGTCACAGTAAGATGTTTATCGTTTGTAGGTGGCTATTATCATCGGGGGTCGTAACTTCTTTTGTGGCAATTCGTGGGTGTCAGCAACTGATTTAGATAGGCCTACAGCTTACCAGATTGGGTATTTATTCAACAAGATGCTCATACATACTTATGTGTATGCTTAAACAAAATTTGCCATTTGATATTGTATCATAATTTGTGTAGCATGATGGCAACAGTTATGAATTCTATATTGCTTCAATCAGCGCTAGAGAAATTGGGTATTCAAACCCGTGTCCAGACTGCTTTTGTGATGCCAGAGGTTGCTGAACCGTACAATAGGTTACGGGCTATGCGTCATCTTGATAAAGGAAGAGTTGTTATATTTGGTGGTGTTGGGGCTGGCACTGGGAACCCACTTTTTACAACTGATACAGCTGCAGCTTTAAGAGCCTCTGAGAGTATGACCCGTGACATTCACTTGTTTTTCTTCTTTTTTAAGGTTCCAGTTGTTTCATGTTGCATTTATGATAATCTTGGCGCTTTTATAAATGATTATTTTAAACACGGATTACTCTAATCAATGACTTGGAGTTTGGTACTTGCTTTTGTTAAAGAAAGTGGATATGATTGTCAAAGAGTGTGTGAACTTTCATCTAGTGTTCAACTGCTATTTTGAGCTCTACTAAGCTGGCTACAACTCCATTTTTTATGACCTTAAGCTTAACAATTAGAGGTGCAAAATGAGCGGGCTGGCTTGGTTGGGTAATGGGTCAAATCGGATACTTTTAGCAGCAGTCAAAATAGATTGATTGGGTTGACCACAAATACGTTTTTGTGCTTATAAAAAGAATTCTTTCAATTAATTAATGTGTTAAAGATGAATATTTTCTTTTTGTAAGACCTCTTTCTATTTTTGTTAAAGGTAAATCTTGAGTGTGACACACAATATCTTCTTCTTTTGACCAGTCAATGCAGATGCCGTTGTCAAAGGTACTGGTGTAAATGGCATATGCGATAAAAACGTCACACTGGATCAGGTATCCTTTCGTGATGCCGTTTCTAGAGATTGCACTTCCATGGATTTGATGGCAATACAATTTTGCGAAGAGAACGCAATTCCTGGTTAGTTTTTTCTTTTTATTTCACATATTTTTTTCCTTCAATATTTAAATAATCTACATAGCCCTTTCTATCCCCCCCCACCCTCCCCTCCACTCCAAAACCCCCCCAAAAAAAATTCTACTAAACATTTTATTACAATTTGTTAGGAGGTTGTATGCATTAAAGTATTCCTTTTTTAAAAGGCTTTGGGCGGTTTCAACTCAATCTACCCTTTTGTTTATGTTCCTCTTGTAGCTAAATTTTTTTCACGGATAATCCCAAGTAGTCCACTTTTTCCATTAAGTCACCCGTGTTTTTAAACAATAATACCATGTGTCATTTATAACAATTTCTACCAAAACAAAAGTTTAAATGACGAAAATGCCTTTAATTTCTTTGGAAAGACGACAATGTTAGCCTATCCAAAGTATCATGTTAGCCTTTAAGTTCTTCAGCCTTCCGTCTTTTACAAAGAACTTAAGGGTATTTAATCTTTTGACATGTTTGTGGTTAAAAATTGGTATATGCTAGTTTTAACAAATGAGTGGCCTGTTGAATACCTTGAATCTTTGGTTGCCTCCATTTACACATCCCATATTTTTATCTAACACGTTTACGCTAGAACATTACCCAAGTCGGCTGTTCAGCCTTGATTTTGTTCCAATAAACATAAAAATGAACATAAAAATGCATTTGTTCTCTTTTATTTTCTCACCAAGTTATATATATTTGCATTCATAGTTGTCATATTTAACATGCTGGAACCTGGGAATGTTTCGAAAGCATTGACTGGAGAACAAGTTGGCACCTTGATTGACCAGTAGCACATACTGAGTTGACTCAGCGGGAACCCGAGTCTGGCCATGGAGTGTTAATATTATATTTGAGGTTGAACCCTTATTTATCTTGTACATTATTATTATTATTATTATTGTCAGCAGATTCTAATAAAAGAAATAGCATTTCAGAAGCGTTGAATGTATGTAGCTTGAGGCTAATGTAAAGTATCATTTTTTCCTTTCCGGATAAATGTTTTTTAGTTTTTATTTTCTAGTTTTCTATAAAAAGAGGCTAATAACAATTCTTAACAATTTAATGTAATATAGTTTTCAGTCTCTAAAAAAGATTATACTTTAATGCAACAAATTACATACATTAATAACAAATGTTAGGTTTAAATATTGCATTAAATGGTTAAAAAATATGTTCTGTACATTGGTAAAATGTCAATAATACATTGCATTTTCTTATAATTCGCCTTTCTTTATTATTTTATTCAAAAATTAATGTTCAATAATGACAAAAAAAACACATTTTTAGAGTTAATTGTTTTAAAATTTTGGTAAAACAAATGTCCTAAAGTTGTGAAATTGTTGTTTCAAGAAGTAAAAACTGAAAACACTTTGGGGTTTTGTCCTGGTGGTCAGGAGGTTGTTACCATATGGGGAGATTTTGGGTTCGAGTCTTCTCGTGGGGGTTTTCCTTCTCTGGTGGAGGAGTGGGGTTTATCCCCTTAGGAGCGTGGCTTGGGGCTCGCATACTGCCCTTTATGGATGTCACTGCGGACCCAGCGCACTAACAACTAACTCGCAGTTAAAAAAAAACACACTTTGGGAGTTGTGACTTAAGTTGATTGACATATATATTACTTATATATAAAAATTATTTTATAAGTTATCGGGTTAGAAGAGTAATGATATTTTACATAACATATATTACTAAATGAGAAAATGATGTGTGCTGGTGTAACATCTGAGTTAAGTACTGTTACACTGGCACACCTATTTAATAAAGGATAAATTTATCATTTAAGTATTTGCTAATTAAAAATGTATATGAATATGACCGCACCTGACTTAAACTTAGATGCTACTAGCAGCATATAGGGATGACAATGGATCGGATATGGACCGAGTAATGCCATATCCACATCCATATCCATTTAATTTTTCATCATCCATATCCATATTCATTTAAAATAATTTCTTCCATCCATATCCATATCCATCGGATTAAACGGGTAAATGGATATCCATTGGATGTCAAAAGAACTTTTGCCCCAAAGAAAATACCATATTTTATATATAATTTATGATCTTTATTGATATAAATACATATTTTCTTTCAAAAAAAAGATAGGAATTATAGTTTCTTTTACTATGACACTTACATATATATAATTGATACAACTGTATAAAAATATTATAGAAGAGAGTGTGAATTTAACCTACATAATTATATATATCTTTATTAAAATACATATACGAAATTATACTTAATTATATAAAATTATAATTATATCATATTTAATTCGGGTTAATGGATT
>JAUEJL010125562.1:0-11587 GCA_032274825.1 Drosophyllum lusitanicum | reverse complement strand
ACACACACACACACACACACACACACACACACATATATATATATATATATATATATATATATATATATATATATATTTGTCTCATGGAAATCATTTTTGTGAGTTAGGATGATTTTTGTGTGAAGTAGATGGTTAATTTATGACAAATTATAAGGGGAAGGACTAAGGGTGATATCTTAAACTTAAGGAAGGGTATTTAAATATCAAATTAGGACACAAACCCCTTGAATTATGCTGTAGCCAAATTAGTGTGTGTGAAAGGTGTTTATGTGTGTGTTCTTCGTGGGTCGAGAAAGAGAAAGGCTGAATCAAACTTGTTGATACATCAAATCATTGGGGAATCAGACAGGTAAGGTTTGCTTAACTGTGTTGATTTATTTCATGCTATTATACGTTCGGCAGATAAGAAAATCAGTAGGTTTTTGGGGCCGTTGGTGGAAGTTGAGATAGATCTCTTCATGAAGAAGAAACAAAAAAAGTTATTAAGATAACTAAATTAGTGGGTAATATGTCACCGTAATGATACTCATACAACTATCAAGTCCTAGAAATTGTAAACTTATATCTTTCGGTTTGGTCTCATATATCTAGATTTTATTAGAAATTAAGTTTATTTAAGTTGGGTAGATTGGATTAAAGTTAAAAAGTATATAGATTCATACATCTCTTGCAGAAAAGTGAGATCTGCAGGTTCTTCGGATAGAACTCCCATCAGATTGAGTTGATTTTACCGGCTGAAAAAGAAATACAGATGTCCAAGTCATTTGTGTAAGATTTTTAGTTTTTTACATGCACATATACAATGTGGCACGGATGACATATATATAGTCATATAATTCATTATGAAAATTAGTCACTCGAGTTGGATGCATCCTACTTATTAATACATAAAATTTGTAGCTAGGAAGTTAATTAAGAATGAATTGAAATATAATAATTAAGACAAATCGATCGTTAATTAATTACATGTGGGTAATGTGGCATTCAATTAGGTGGTACAGTTGCATAATACATTTTGCTACCATACTTAACATTCCCTTGGTTGTTTGTGAATTAGTATTATTCGGACCACCAATTCCGGAGCATGAGTTTCTAGCAACCTGCATACAATCGCTATACCCCAGACTTACATATCGATATCCACAAGAGCTTCAACATTGTAAATTCACTACAACACAGCATCCTCTTTTGTGTCGGACAAATATATGAAAAATCCGTAGGAAAAGGATGTTTCTCTCGGATTTCTCACGAAATCGACTGTGGCTAAAAGCTTCATTGGAAAACCATTGAAAATCAGCTTTCTGACTTAAATCCATCCGTTGAAAATTTTTCACGGAATTTGGTCCGTGAAAAATCCGTTTCTGATGCCTGATTTTCTTGTAGTGATTATAAACAAAACAAAGAATTTAATTAATCAAGGAAAATCATACTTAAGTGTTGAAAAGGGTACGTATAATTAAATAGACAAGAAATTAAATATAATGTTTTGAAATATTAAAAAAGAAAAAACAAACAAAAATAGTGGTCCTAAATAATACTATTATTATCATATTTCCCTTTTTATTGACAAATTTACACATCATAAGATTGAAACATGCAATTTTAACAATTTGTAACAAATGAAATATTGTAATCAAATTAATTGATAAATTAAGCAAAAGAAGATGGATTGTACATTTTTACCTAAAGCAACATTTCACATGCGATCTTCAAATCAAAAGCAAATGCAGCACAAAATTGCTTTGTGGTTAATTTGTCTAAACAATTCTAAATATTAATTAATTTCAAATTAAAAACAATATTACAATGTAGAATAAAAAAGAGTAGTAGTAAACCTTCTTCTACTGGCAAAAGTTGAGCAACTAATTTGAAATCATAGATAATCATCGATATAAATATAATAAAGATGTATAATACTAATCCAGCCATTGCATTGCAGCTTGTTAGAGAGATGAATATGTATGTTATCAACTTAATTTACTTAAATATCAGAAAGATATGTAAATTACTGATCGAGATGTTGATGATGACGAAGATATATAGGAGATTGGAGGGCACATGTTTTATAAAATGGGAAGCCATGACATATATTGATACGTCTATTTCCTTAACTGTTACATGGATCCAGTAGTTCACTATCTCCATCTCCTCTTAATTTTCGTAGATTATAGGACACGTAGGTCCATAATGCATATTTCCATTTTCACATTTTGTTCCTAAAGTCAAGTAATTAAGTAGTGGGTCTTGTGTTTTATATATGTAGTCATAGTACAATTGATTAGAAAAATACAGAACACAAAAGTTGCTTCATTTTTTGTGTTTCTATTAGCTTTAATTTATAGGAAAACGACCATCTCGAATCGGTGTCTATCATTTGCTGACTTATAAGTCTAGATGTGTCATCCCTCTCCATGCCGGCTTTTAGATGTGAGTTCTACATTTGGACTTATAACATTATACGAGCCTAGTATGGAATCAGTTCGTATCAATTGGTAATTTAGTATTAAAATTAGTTTACGGAAACATGCATGATGCACCTACGTGTCCTATAATCTAAGAAAATTAAAAGGAGATGGACAAAATTATCTACCAGATGGAAGTAACAATTAAGGAAATATGAATAAATCTTCATATGAACGTGGGAAACTCATTGACACTTATCATATGCGTGGATCCTAAAACATATCACAAGATGCCCATATATCATATCTTACATTTAATCCATTGTGAGCTATTATTTGATTTGCAGACATACTATCTAATTGACCTAAAACATATAACAAGATGCCCATCATGTATTTAATCTATTAAGTTGACAATAACTATATTATATTTAAATGGTTTTACACGAATTAATTAAGGTCTAGCTAGCACATGCATATTGCCATAACATAAAACATGCCCGTATTCCATTAAAGTCGATATGCTGGTATTTCACAATAACTATAACTTGACTTTACGTACTCTAAATGCATGCTACTACATTTTCCCGGATGGTCTCGTGTGGACAAGCACAGGGTGTCGACGTGACAACTATTTCCGCATTTCGCAAACTCTTATACATTTATATAAAATAACGATTTTATATAAAACTTTAGAATGGTGCACCGTTTAATTCAAGAACTAAACCCCTATTTATACTAAATAGGATCCTTGATAGATATTAGGAAATATATAACATTTCCTAATCTTTGATTAAACTTAAGCACCAAGTAACTTATTTATTAATATTAATAATTAGAAAAAGAAAAAATATATATAAGGGAAGGTTCCGTTGAGAACCAATATTAGAGTGAGAACCGCGAGAACCAATCTTAGCCGTTCATTTTGGATAATTAAGTTCATAGATGAAGAGCGTGGGGTAATTGAGTGTTGCAGAGTGCATGTAAGAAATTCATGGGTAGGCAATCCAACTGGAGGGGAATTGGACTGCTAAGATTGGTTCTCGCGGTTCTCGTAATAAAAACGGTTCTCAAATTAACTTTTTACTATATATATACGTATATATATAAATGTCTACGGCCGACTTTATATATTTATATATATACATTTTTCAATTTCGTTTAAGTCTTAATAAACATTATCCAAAATAAATAATTTAAACTTAAATTATTAATCTTTAATATAATTAAATAACAATATATATTTATTAACTAGTAAATATATATTTACTTGTCAATAATTAACTTGGTTTAATCTCTCCTACGTAAGTTAAAACCGTAACTTACGATAACTGGTAATTATAAATCCTTTCCCCGAATGTGGTTGCATTACTTCTCGGATTACAGGTCTCGTGTGCCCTATGATGTTAGACGTGGCATCATGGTTCGCTGACTGTGCACACAAATCTAACAGACTCCCACTTCTATGAGTCAGCAACCCGTACTTGATGACACCGACCTAAAAAGACTCCTAGACAGACTTTTAGGCTAACCAGGCCATAAGAACTCTTATATCCAGATATTGTGATAATTTAAGCATATAAATAAACAACTTATAAAACTAACTATTTTATACTATGGGTATACTTTAGGCTTTTCCCTTTGCAGCTCGATATTTCAATTATGAGTGTGAGCATGGTGAGAGTCTACTCTTGAATACTCAAAATGTTCATTTCTCGACTATCCGACTTTGACTGTGTGATAAACAACAAAGAACAAATCTGTTTGTTAGGACATGGCCATGCACTTCATTAGTCTTAATCAATAAAAAGGGCAGAAATATCTCTCCTTAAAAGGAGTTGCAAATATCTCTAGCATATTTGCATTTGGCATCACGGCTTCCGTTGGCTCTAGATACTCCCCATATGATCACCCTGTTACGGTGTGACGTTAAGTCGCACTAAGTAACAAGAAGTCCCCGCATCCCAAACCAAATATCTTAGGCTTGAAGACAACCTATGTGTTAAATACTTTTGACTCAGATCAGGAGGTATTCTTCATAGTGGGTCTATCTAATATTCACTTTGCTAATGAATATCCGTCAATTTTGGCCTACACAACTTGTAGCTATATTCAAAAACTATGAATATCCACCAAAACAACGATGACGTTAAACGTTTTATTCATGGACATTTCCAAAACATGCAAAATTGTGAAGAACAACGAGATTAACAATGTACTCTCTATATTCCACCCTGGAATAAAATACAAAATTAATACTGATTCATTGTTTTGGTTCTGAAACATCCGTAAACCCGGGCTAGTCGTTAGCAGGTTGGTGGTGAGCAATTTTAATATATTGTTTACATACATATTTACGTATTTATCAGATTATTTGATTAAATAAATATTTATATTACATGCGTTTATGATTATAGACGAGTTCATTTTTGAAATAGGGTTCTAAATAATACCTTGTTGCATGTTAACTAATTGGAATTGATTACTTAATTGGATTGACTGTATGTTAGTAAGCAGTATAGTACACTAGTATTTGTAATTATTCTAAATGAGTTGCCACCTCATGTTAGATATTATCAATTGGTTGCATGTGTGTGTTGAGTGTATGTGTATGGATATACATGAAGCCTTATGAGACCTCCTCATTTTAAGACTTATCTTGAGTGTCTATATGTGTGTGTTGCTTTGACTTGAAGAAAGCTCAAGAACAATCTACTTGAACTATTGAAGTTGAGATTTGGTGTTTGTTATTGTAAACCAAAGGTTTGTATATATACTTGATTGATTATGAATATGATTCAGCAAGTTTTTGAATGGGTTTGATGTTTAAAGGATTGAAACACCATTAATGATGTTTTTGAAGTAAACTTGTGAAGTGAATTTTATAGATTTTGAGGTTTTGATTGGTTTTGATGTGTTTTTGTTGGTTGTTAACATGTTATATGAAGTTTCTATTGCTTTAGAACTGTTAAAATTGATTTCCAGAATTTATGGTTGTCTTTGAGATCATGGTATGAAGCTGGAAGAAGGTAGAAGCAAGAACAAAACAGGTATGTTCGTCGCGTGACGCAACACGTCCAAATGAAGGAACGCGACGCGTTCCCTGCTTGGTCCGACTTGGGCCTGTCCGACTTGTGCCGCGGTCCGACTTTGATTGGTCCTACTTTGGTGTGCCGACTTTGATTAGTCCGACTTTAGTGGTTCGACATTGGTTGTCCGACTTTCAGCCCAACGCGACGTGTCGAGTTATTGGACGTGACGCGTCCGATGATTTTTCAGCATTGGAACTTTTGTTTGCTGATTCGATCGTGTTGCATGTTATAGGTTCCCTTCATATGTGATTCTAACCTGTTGTTTAGGGTTATGATTGATATAAATATATATGTATATATATTTATGAATTGAAGACTTATTTCGTTGTTATTGTGTTCTAAGGAAATGCAAAGACTCGGTAAAATAAGATATCTGAGTAGTGCAATTGTGAATAGAGGTAAGTGGATGTTAACTCAAGGATGTTATAGGTTATGATTGATATGATTGATGTGATGCATGTGATTATTGATTGCTAGACTGTTTAGTCTGATGATTGATGATTGAATAACTACTTGTGTGTTATTTGGTCGATACGTGCTCATGGTATGATAACGAGTATCGTGATATGATGGAAGTCAGCTATGTGTGAAATTGGACTGGGCTCGTTTGCTATTGGCTAAACAGTTGTAGACCTTCTAATGCATGTGTTGTAACAGAAGGGATTTAACTGTGCCAAGTAGCAAAGGGCTATTGGTAAACCTTTGCCTTGGCCCACAAATGCTATAAAGGTTCTACGCCAAAGCGCCCATCTTCCGGATTTATGCGATTACATGCTTTTGTATTAATTGTTGTTGTTTGCTTTTATAGTTTAGCTTTCATTCACTTAGCTTTATGCTAATTTCCCACCTTTAACCCGTTTTTACAGGTTCGGTAAATGAAGCTGTTTAGCTGTGGTTTTTTTAGAAGGAAAACTTGACCAACACTTTGATGTTATGTTTTTGAATAGAGACGAGCCATATTTTGTATATCTTTTGTAGCACGATTAATATTGTGGTTTTGTAAACAATATGTAATTATTTGTGGGTGTTTTGTACGTCATCTATTTCAATGCTTCCGCAGCGAATTAAAAAAAATGGCTTAAGATTTTCGGTGTTACAATTTGGTATTAGAGCCTTGGTTTGGTGATATGAGCACTGTTGGAAGTGTTGCATTCCCAAATCTTGGCTCGTTTTGGGTCAAACTTTCCTTGTATGGGGGAATTAGAGTGTTTGGAAATGCTCTGTGATAGTTAGTATGTTATGTACTAATGGTTTATCTAATAAGTTGTGAGGTGATGTGATTGTTACAGATATGGATGACAGAGATACCCCCACTCAAAATCCTGTGACCCATGTTGTGGCTGGAACTCCAGCGGTTAACATTTTGGATACAACAAATCAGACTATAACAACGCAGTTAATAAAAACTAATGTTTAAACAAAAGCATAATAGAAGGATTCACATATAGTCTCAAAAGTAAGCGGAAGCGTAAATAAAACCAAGTTTGAGTAATGTTTTAAAAGAAAACACATTTAAAAGTACAACGGTTGGTTCATATATACACAATGGGCGTTATTTATTTCAAAAAGGAGTTGAGTGAGAAGCTGTCAAACGGAAGCTTTGCCCTTGACTTTGGAATGACCTGCAAAACATTTTAAAAATAGAATCTAATAAGCTACGAGAGCTTAGTGAGTATGCCAAACTAATAATCATATAAACACACGTATAAGATCATAAAGAGATATGACACATATGTCAGGCAAACAAAGCTAGCCTCTCATTGTAGACCCAGGGCAGCAACATAGGTCACAGTACTGTACCACATCTGAGCCTTACTTCACATAGTAGTATGCTAAACAACATTTATGAATAGTATATGCATAATATTCAATCATGATAACACACATGCTATACATATGAATAATAGTCTAGTAAACTCACCTTGTAAGCTGTAGTGTTTATAAATCAATCCACAAGTAATTATGGTTTAATGAAAACGTCCACGACAAGTCTCTACAGGTATAATACCAATAATATATTAAACATATACTGAAACTTAATAAATAGAAACTGGAATTGGAAAGGGCACGCCTGTACCCTACCTACAGGCACGCCTGTGCCTGGGTGGTGTGACATACGGATGCTACTTATGATCCGACCTTTGTATCTAGCCTATGTATCCGACTTTCAAAAACCCAAAGTCTCACGACTAAAAAGTCACGCCTGTGACTAGGCGTGGTACGCCCGTGCCTTTACCCCAGGGCACAGGGTGTATCTCAAGAACTAGGGCTAGCCCGGCCATAGGTACGCCCGTACCCCCTCAAGGTATGGCCGTGCCTCCCTCTGGTCAGAACCAGTAAGTCGGCCAACTTGCTATTTTAAGCCATTTTCCAACCAAAACTCAATTGTAATCGATTTAAAACTTTATGAGGATGATTCCTTTCATCCCAAAAAGTTAATAAACAACAACTAACACCAAAATCACATACTTCTTACTTGAATAAATCCTTGACCCATTTAACCCATAAGAACACTTAAAACATTCAACAATCTTACCTTGATGATATAGAACTTGATATAGTAATGAGAAGATGCTAAATCCTTGCTGTTTTCTTGTTCAAAATCCAAAGAAATGTGCAGCTAGAAACTCACGTATGTATGGAGAATGAATGTCTGGAATGTTTGTTGAAAGACTTCACGGTGAAGTCACAGAAATGGTGATATATATCTATAACTATGGGTTAATGGTATAAATGGTCCCTGCACTTATACAAGTTCTAATCTGATAGTTTTGGCCCCTAAGTTTTATAAACACATTTAATCCCATCTAGGCAACTCATAACACACATATAACACTTATTATTTATTTCTATTATTTAAATGTATTTCGAACCTTGGGTGTTACATATTAACTTCAGAGTTAATTGTTGATATTTTACGCCTTTGTGTGCTAAGTGATTATGCTTACTTCTGATGAGGATGATTTTCTAGAAGTAGAAATAAATGATAGTAAATGTTTTCTAAATCTTGATTTATCTGATGTTTATGTCAGAAAATGGTGTGATGCTAAGTATGTGATACCTGAGTTGATGCAAAATGGGTATGAAGTACCATAGGGAGATGTTTTCAAACTGATTGAATTGCATGTTATATTATGTGTTGCAACACTTGTTTTAGAAGCTTTGGAGGTAAAGAAAACATCTGGTATCTTTCTTTTTCAAAAACAAACAACATCTAAGAGCTTATTTTAAGATTTCAAGTTTTTCAAGTTCTTGGTGTTCTCCACCGTTACATCAAAATTTTGAGAAATTTGTTGTTGTTTAGGGTCTATTTTGTTTTTGAAAAGTGTTTCTATTGCAGAAAAGGGTCAAGGAAAAAGAAATTTTAAGTTTTAGTGTGTTTTAGGTAAACTATGAATTATGGTTATTAAGAAGAGGCCTGAGCGAAGACCTGCAAGTTTTTGGATTATTATCATCCGACTTTCAAGTTTGATGCGACTTTAAGCCCATCCGAACTTCAAGTTCATCCGACCTTTTAAGTCATCCGAACTTTAAGCTCATCCGACCTTTTAAGTCATCCGAATTCTAAGTTCATCAGACTTTTAAGTCATCCGACATTTTAAGTTCATACGACTTTTAAGTCATCCGATCATTAAGTTCATCCAACTTTTAAGTCATCCGACCTTTCAAGTCCATCCGACTTTCAAGTCATCTGAACTTTTATGTCATCCGACCTTCGCATAAGCCTCATCCGACCTACACCTAAAAACACATTTCATCTGACTCTTGAACTTCATCTCACCTTCAAACCTCATCCGACTTTCATACCCTACCTGACTTTTCACATTCATCCGACCTTCCAAATTCATCCGACTTACAACTTTGAAAGTCAAAACCAAGGTTTTTCACAAAAGTCAAACTTCCAGTAAACTAACTAATTTATTTCAGGGGAAAAGATCCACAAGTGATAAGATGAGTTCCAGTAATGAAATCCTTGCAATAGGAACACACACAAAACCCCCAGTCCTATTCAGAAATGAATATATATAGTGTGAAAAGGACGTTTCATGGATTTCATTGAACACAATGAAAAGGATGGGGAAATGATGAAAGACAGTATTCTCAACGGTGATGCTATCTTTGAAAAGATTATCGAGGTTGTCCCCGACAACAACCCACCTATTGCTGCTGAACGAAGACCAAAGCTTCCATCTGAACTAACTGCCGAGGAGAGAGATAGGGCACGAGCTAACAAAGATGCCAAATACTATCTCAAGCAGGGTTTATGTGCTCAGATTATTCCAAGATCGACAGCTTAACTTCTGCTAAAGCAATTTGGCACTGAATAGAGAGTTTTCATTAGAGAAACCCAACTTGTAAACACCTTCCGGGAGTTCAAGGCTAGAGAACGGGAACTGCTACAAGAAACGTATAGTCGCTTTTATCGGCTACTGAATGAAATAAGAAATCACGGTGTCCAGAATGGCAAGAACACATCCGGCTATACAAACACGTGAACCGAAATCTCAAAGTAGTGTCCCACCACTCAATCTATGAAGACCTGAATCAATTTCAGGATGAAGTGCTGACAAAGACCTTTGTGAAGCAAACAACTGACCTTGTTGCACTCATAGCTGAGAGAAGATCTATTGAAAGCTCTAGATCTTCAAAAGGATAACAGGTTGCACCCGAATCTGACTCATCCGAGGGAGAAACTGAATCCTCGAACATGGAAGTTGTCATGAAGGCAATGTCACTGATCACCAAGGATTCCCAAAACAAATATGGAAAGCCTAACAATCGTCAAAGATACACTTTCGGATCTAGAAAAATCGAAGGGGGTCAGATTGAAGAGAAGAAGCACTTTGAAAAGCGAACAGAAACTCAAGAGGAAGAGCAGAAATGTTACAACTGCAGTAGAACTGGGCATTTCATCAAGGATTGTAGAAAACCAAAAACCAAGGATTCCGAGTACTACAAGAATAAGTTAAGGCTAACAAGGAAGAAAGCTAGTGGGAAAGCTATGCTGGTGGAGGAAGACCAGTTCTTGAGTGACACAGATGATTCAGACGAAGATGACACGAATCAAGCTCATTTTTGGCTAATGGCTCAAGACACAGGTTCCTCGGATGACAGTGCTGGTGAAGAGGAGGAGATTAATGACGTGTTTGAGGAAACTCAAACTGAAGAGTAACTGCCCAAGGAAAGGTAAGTATTGAGTATGCACATACATTGGTTGACCATATTGAAAAACAGAACCGAAAGATCACTAAATTAGAATTTAAAATCAGAAACAATCACTTTCTAATTTAGACAACCTTCAATGGGAACTTAATGGCAAAGAAAATGAATTAATAACCTTAAGAAACGAAAATGAGGTAATCATTTATGATCTAAAAGCAGCCAAAGTATCGGTAGAAGAGGATTTTAAGTTGTTACAAAAGGAACGATGTCAGCTATACTAAAAAATAAAAAGTCTCAAACACCTGCTAATAAAACGAGACCAAACGGCACATACCATCTTCCTTAACAAACCTAAAGACACTAAATTTTCAAAATAGACATATGAAGGCTTAGGTTTTGTTAACCCTCATATTAGTGACAAGATTACTGCTACACAACTGTACGACTTTGATAGCATGAATCTAGGACTAACGAGGAAAATGGTGTTCGTGGGGTAAGCCGACGAAGTTGAAAAGGAGGAGCACAAGAGACATACCTCGAACAAAGCATCAACCTCTTATGACTACGAATGTCTGAATCAATCGTACGAAACAACGGAATTTAAACCAATAATTTCAGATGATTACCTTTGAAGTTATACACAATCAGAAATGGTGTCAATGCCGTCAGTTTCTAATACTCAAACTGAACCTCACATATATATTCCTCATATGGAATTACAGCGAAGATTTGAACCGGTTAAAACCAAACTTTTTAATAAATCAACCAACCACGAATTGGAAACTGCAGTTTTATATGACGTAATCGGCTTTCTTGTAAATAAAAACACTCACCTTCATAATTCCGCTGCACCAAGCACATCTGGTTCACACCCCCCCCCCCATGTGCACACTGATGATTGTTTCTCATTTACTTATTCCAAACCCATCA
>JAUEJL010125551.1:0-11588 GCA_032274825.1 Drosophyllum lusitanicum | reverse complement strand
ATATAAAAATTACTGAGATAGTCCCTCAAATTGACAAATTATTACAATCTCAGTCCTTTAGACATTAAAAGTAACGGCCTTGGTGTTAAAAATTTCAAAATAACCATTTTCCTTTTATAACATCACAAACTCAGTCCTTATGGTTTTTAATAGTTTCGTATTTAGTCCTTTAACATTTTTAAATAATTTATACATGTATGTATGTGTGTATATATATAGTATTTTTTATTCTAATACTTATAACTATATTTTATTTTTATTATTTAATTTTTAAGATTTTAATCTATATATGTTTTCGTACAACAACCCATTAGAATTAGTGTTATAATACACTACTATATATTGAGCCTACTTGTAATGCCACCAATTTAGGAACCAGATTTTTCTTTTTAAAGCTATTATTGCAAGTTTTCAAACTGCGTGGGTTTATCTGTAATCAAAACTTATAAACTTGGATTCAAATAAAAACAAACAGCGGAAGAAAACAGTGGCTAATTTTATATACAATCAAAACTTGTCACGGATTACAAGTTAAACCGGTGTTACTATTACCTAACGGCCGACCATATCAGAGTAATTATTATTATTATAATCTCATTTCTTTGTTATTTTCATAATTTATATATATACGCGTAATTTTTTTTGTTTACCATTTTCCAACTACATTATTTTTTATTGGTATAAATACATCTTTAATCTCAAACTTTATTAATACACTTTTTTTTGCTCCCTTACATTACCTTTCACATGAGAATATACAATTTTCGAATATTAGTTCATAATGGGTTATCTTATTTAAAAGTCTGATATATTCGAGATTAGATAATCTAATTAAGTTTAAATACGGTATCAATCAGCACGTAATTAAGGTTAAGTAATAAGAAAGATCTCTCCTCTCTTCTTTTCTTAATTTGCGTAGACTAAGAACACCAAAACGGAAAGTTTATTAATTGCTATTAAACTTTGAGATTTAATAAAGATCTTTTGAGGTTTTAAAATGTTTAATATTGATGTGTTTAAATTGCTTCCGCAACCTAAATTTAATTAAAGTTTTGACTTTTTATACTTAAATAAAAAATTATTTTTCTTAAAACTCGTGTGTTCCAATTTATGAATATAAGTTTGTTTTGACCATTAAAACCCAACAGGAAATTTTATATATATATAAAACAGTTAGTATTAGTGATCTAAGTAGAAAACGAGAATCCTTGCAATTCATGTTATAGGATACCGTTTGAGATAAAAAAAAATCGTTGTATAAACATTGAGAATATAATATGTGGAGGATAATATAAAAGAAAAAAAGTCAAGTTGTATAAAAAATTTGAAAATAAAGAAGTATCTATATGAATTACAAATTAAAATAGTAAAAATAATGTTAGCCAATAAATAAGGGTAAAGAATAAAAAGTTAAGAAAGATATATAGCATATTAATAGTGTATTATAACACCAATTATGAAACGTTGATGTGCAATAACAGAGTATGACGAGCTATATTAAAGATAGTAAAATAAAATAATGATTGTAAAAGTAAAAATAAAATATAATTATTATTATTATATACATACATATAGTAAATTATTAAAAAATCTTATAGAAAATAATAATAAATATTACATATATATAGTAAATTATTTAAAAAAAGGTTAAAGGACTAAATACGAAACTATTTGAAAACCATAAAGACTTAGTTTGTAATCTTATAAAAGGGTAAAATGGTCATTTTGAAATGTTTAATACGCCGTTAGTTTTAACAGCTAAGGGAATGAGATTGTAATAAATTGTCACTTTGAGGGACCATCTTAGTAATTTTTTAATTTAAATGACTAAATCAGTGATATCTAACAAACCATATGAACCAAATAAGTAATTCACTAGATGAGATAAAAAGCCTAACTCAAAGTTAAGTCATGTATTTCTAAACCTCTACTACAAATCTCATATCCCAACCATTAAAGTACCTCACAGGACAAATAAGATCTTCCGGTTACCCTTTCTTTTTAGCCAACTTGAAAGACTTCTATTCACATTTACAGGGGAAAAAAAAAGATGCTCGTCTCTTCACAATAACAGTGTTTTTGCCCTTTAACTTAGAGATATTTGTTTAGGGGGTGTTTGTTTTAGCTTATTTAAGGCTTATTTTCCGTGCTTATTTTTCATAAGCTTGTTTTTTCGGGCTTATTTTTTATGAGTCCGGCTTATTTTCTTCTTGTAACTCATAATAAGCTTAAAAGTCAGAAAATAAGCCAGAAAAAACTAGCTTATAAAAAATAAGCCCGAAAAATAAGCCGTAAATAAGCTGAGACAAACAACCCCTTAGAATTAAATAATGACATGCTTTCACACTTTTCGCAGTTAAAGTGGTTGCCAGAATTGGTATAAATAATTAAAGTAGGTTACTTTTTTTTAATGGCGTACGTTAAAGTAGATTACTATTTACTGTAGATTTTGAAGCATGCATCATAGAAGTGTGAAAGTATGTGACTATGAGGTTAGATATAATTGATTGATCAGATATTATCATATTCTACAACTTTTACATTCTATTCGTTCTGTTTGGAAATCGCCATCTACAGGATGGGACACCGATCAAATATAATTTCACAGACATTCTTGCCATCATGTTGGGTTGACCAACAAGTTAACGGGAACACCCAACAAATATGGTATCCTGATGGGCTCCCTAGCCCTAGCGTCGTCACACGAGAAAACTCGTTTTTAAGCTTCGACTCTTCAGGAAATTCAGGTGATTGTATATCGGTAAGCACAGTAAGATTTTAAATATAGGTAAGAACAGTAAGATTTAAGTAACCGAGTCAAATGCATCAACACGTTCATCGAATCACTTTTAAAAAAACTGGCCTAAAGAATAATTAATGAGAAATTTATAAAAATGTAATTTGATTGCTTAATTCTTACAATTTTTACCAATATATAAGTTATTATTTCTTTTGTAAATGTGGGAAATAAATGCTCATCTTAGCCGATTTGTTGACTGTAAACAGCTTCTTGGCTCACGAGGGGGCTAAAAATGGAGTTATGAAGATCATCGAAGGTAGGTAGCTAATTAGGCCGATTATTGTATGTACAGAAATTTAGGAGTTATTTATATACAAGATTACAAGTATATGTCATTCATTTGGGTTGATTAACAAATTTGAAGCAACTTCAGGAATGCAGTTTTTTTTTCCCCTTTTTTTAACCGCAAATGACTTGTTCACCAATAAAAGCTTTACACGTATACTCTCTTCTCTTATGAGTCTTAAAAGACTGGAGCACCGAATTGCAGCGAAAAGAATAGTGACTACAAAGAATACGAATAAATAATAGAAACGAGAACATCAAGATTTAATATGGAAAAAGTTTTTTTGGGAACAAGTCACAGAGACAACCGATGACAACACTATATGGAAAAATATGAGGTGGTTACAAGAACATAAGTAATTAAAACATAACCTAAACCTGTAAATAACAAAGAAAAACTTACAAGAGAAATTCTTGGTTTGTAACTTGTAAAGGAATGAAAACCAAAAAAAATATATAACTCTTTTCTAAATGGGCCAATGGCCCGCTTGGTCCAACAGCAGAATATCGTATTTCAAAGTAGCATGTCCATATAAAATCCTAGTAAATTGAGAAAGTATAATTAGAAAACAAAGTGGCTCTATTATCACTTGTAGTAAAAAGAAGCATTTAAGACACACATGGAACAAGGAATTCCCAGGAAAGATCAAATTCCACACATGGAACAAGAAGCATTTAAGACACACTCGAATGGAAGAAAATCATATGCTGAAGTTGTCTAAAAAAAGAAGGAGGCTCGAGAACATCTCACACCCATCTCATCCACCATTCACTTACCTTACAATTCAGAAAGCAATCATTACAAAGGATCATGCAAGGAGATACTAACAGGAGAAGTTAAAAATTTACAAATTCTAGACAATCTAGTGGAGTTATTCAAAGCAGAAGGGATTGAAGATTGCAAGGTACAATACGTAAGGGGACTTAGTTTGAATATTCTCTTTGACTCCGTATACAAGGCAGAGAAATTCTTGGTTGAACACAAACATACTTGGAAACGATGGTTTACATGGCTTCAACACTATGAGAAGTCCCCGAGAAACATTAAAAAAGCAATTTGGGTGAGCCTTAGTGGGCTACCACCGCATCTATGGAATGAAGCAAATATTCTTCGAATATTGGTTACATATGGAAAAGTACTAGTACCGGTATCCAGTGAATGGGATTCTCCAGATATCTCATCCAGTAGGGCTTGCATTCTGGTCAACTTTCAAAAAAGAATTGATGAGAAAATAAAGGTTGTATGGAGAGATAAGAGTTACTGGCTATGGATCACGGAGATATTTGAATCGTGGGCACCGGATTTTGCTTTCGATCTTGAGTTTTATGATGAGTCAGAGCTTGAAGCGGATAGCGACATAGAAACAAAAGCAGTGGAAGCATGGGTAGAAGAGTCGTTAGAAGATGTTCCAGAGGTCAATATAGAAAGCCTGATCAAAAAATTACCGGAGAAGGTAGCCGGAAACAGTTGTTCGCCGGAGGACACTATAGTCGAGGAGACAATCTTGGAAGAAGGTGAGATTCTCGAAAAAGATGTTATCGAACAAAACACAGATCAATGTGACGATACACATTCCAAGACCAACCCGTTGAATTCCCAAGCCAATTCTCATCATGATGGGCAAAAAGATGAAGAGAATGGAACAATTGGACTAAAAGAACCGGAGTCAATAAATGAATTGGGCCAGTCAAACACAATTGGGCCTGAAGAAGAATGGGCTCAGTACGATAAAGATAAGGATGGAGAGGAGATAAACAGTAACATGGAAGGTATAAAAGTAGATGGGCCTTCAGATAAAACTGAGAAGCCTACTAGTAAAGAAATAGGTGAGGGAGAGAGGCCCAGTATTGACCTAAATCTTCCTTCTAGACCGGAATTTTCTTTCAACAGATCGGTGGGAAATTCTTCTCTCTCCAGAGGATCAAGAAGATCAAAATTTGGGGGCTCTAATCGCAGTTCAAATTCGAAGGATCTATCAGATAGATTCTTGGACAAGTGTAGAAATGAAAGAAATAAGCAACTCCATCATCGTAGATCAAGCACAGGTATGCCGGCAAGACCCACCCCCATTCATTACTCCCGAAATGACCACTCTGAAGAAGGCCATTCGAACGACAGAAGGGTAGTGGAAGAGATTCAAGAAACCATCAAAATGGGTAAAGATATTGGCTACCAGATGGATGTATCTGAAAAGATTGTAAGGCAGATGATAGTGGGAACAAAGGAGATAAATAACATTATCCAATGAATTATTTATCACTCAATGTGAGAGGAATTGGGGGGAAGAATAAGACACAATGGGTGAAAAGGTTACAGAAATCAAACAATGTGAAATTCATAGCCATTCAAGAAACTCAATTTGCTAATCCAGGTAACATCAAGGTACTAAGTTTATGGAATAATCTCCCTTTAGATTTCGATACTGTAGCTGCTCAGGGAAGATCTGGTGGGTTACTAAGTATTTGGGATACATCTGTATTCACAAAAATTCAATGTTTAAAAGGCTTAAATTATCTGATTACAATTGGTAGCTTAAAGGGGGTAAATTCACCTGTACATATTGCCAATGTTTATGCTCCACGACACCGATTAGCAAGACAACAACTTTGGGTTGAATTGTCTTCAATCATAAGAGCAAAACCGGGGATATGGCTAGTGATGGGTGATTTCAATGAATTAAGAAACCGGGAAGAAAGAATTGGTGTCACTTTTTCTAATACAGGGGCGAATCAATTTAATAATTTCATTGAGGAAGCAAACTTAAATGAAATCACTCTAGGAGGAAGGAAATTCACTTGGATGGGTGAAGATGGAGTTACTTTGAGCAAGCTAGACAGATTTTTCGTATCTCTAGATTTCCTATCAATTTGGCCTATGGCCTCGGCTGTTGTTGCTGCTAGAGAATACTCGGATCATTGCCCCATCATTCTCTCGTGTACAGCTAAGGACTTTGGTCCCATTCCTTTTCGCTTTTACAACTCTTGGTTATTTAATAAAGATCTTTATAATATTGTTGCTATGACATGGAATTCAGTGGTATGCAGGGGGAATGCAGATTATATTCTAGTGCTCAAACTGAAGGCAGTGAAAAATGCCATTAAAAGGTGGAAAGTTGATGCAATTGACAAAGAAAGAAAGAATATAGATGAGCTAAAAAAGAAAGTGGATGTGATGGAATTGATGGCAGAGCAAAGACCCTTAACGGAGGAAGAATTAGAAAACAGGAAACTATGGAGAAAAGACATAAAAGAAATGGAATACGCTCATGCTTTGGATCTACAACAAAAATCAAGGTTCAAATGGTTGTTAGATGGAGATGAGAACACACGATTTCTTTCACGGAATTGTCAATTCAAATAAAAATAGACATCGAATAAATGGAATTTCAATTAATGGAGCATGGGAAACTGATCCAAAAACCATTCAGCAAGAGGTACTGTTGTTCTTTTCATCTAAATTTCAGGAGGATATGCCCATTAGGCCTAAATTCTTGAGCCCCCTTTTCAAAAAATTGACACATGAGGAAAGTGGTAGTCTGGAGATTCCTTTTTCATTAGAAGAGGTCAAATCGGCAGTGTGGTCGTGTGGAAGTGATAAAGCGCCAGGTCCAGACGGATTCACATTCAAGTTTATCAAACATCATTGGGAGATCATTAAAGATGATATCTTCAAATCGGTCCAGCATTTTGAGAAAAAAGGATCAATATCACCGGGGTGTAATTCTTCTTTTATCTCATTGTTTCCCAAAGTTAGTGACCCCCATACTTTCCGAGATTACAGGCCCATAAGTCTCATAGGCTGTGGTTATAAAATAATAGCAAAACTTCTCACGAACAGGCTCAAAAAAGTGGTACATAAGGTGGTTAGTAATGAGCAATCAACATATATCGAAGGGAGACAAATTCTAGATGGTCCTTTGATGCTGAATGAAGTGTGCAGTTGGGCAAAAAAAACCAAGAACAGAACACTCCTTTTCAAGGTGGATTTCGAAAAGGCATTTGATTGCCTAAATTGGAGATTCTTGGACTCGATTTTAGAACAAATGTGCTTTGGAGAAAAGTGGCGGAAGTGGATTAATGGGTGCTTAAAATCAGCTAGGGCCTCAGTATTAGTGAATGGATCTCCCACAGCAGAGTTCTCCTTTTCTTGTGGGGTGAGACAAGGAGATCCCCTCTCACCCTTTTTGTTCATTATAGCAATGGAGGCACTACATGTAACGATGGTGGAGGCGGTCAACAAAGGATATTTTCAAGCTGTTATTCTTCCTAACAATGGTCCGGCTTTATCCCATTTGCTTTTCGCAGATGATGTAATGTTTGTGGGAAAGTGGTCTCAAACAAATGTTATAAGTCTTACAAGAATCCTTAGATGTTTTCACATTGCATCAGGATTGAAGGTAAACTTCTCGAAAAGTAAAGTATATGGGTTGGGTGTGCATGAAGTTGAAGTTAATAATTTCTCATCGTTTTTGAAATGTGAAAGTGCCAAATTGCCATTTACCTATCTTGGCATTACTGTAGGTGCAAATATGGGGATTGTGAAACATTGGAAACCGGTACTTGATAGAATTGGAGAAAAACTTAATAACTGGAAAGCAAAAAATCTCTCTTTTGGTGGGCGGGTTACACTTTGCAAATCCGTGTTAGGAAGTATACCCTTATACTTTCTATCTTTATTTAAAGCTCCTATTAAAGTTATTGATTCCATTGAAGCAATACGGAGGAAGTTCATTTGGGGACTCATGGAACAAGGGAAATCAAAGATCTGTTGGGTCAATTGGCAGAAAACAACTGCACCTAAAAATCTGGGTGGTTTGGGTATAGGATCCTTAAAAACGGCTAATATTGCTTTACTAGTTAAATGGTGGTGGAGAATAAAGATGGAGCCGGAAGCATTATGGGTCAAAGTCATCAAAGCAATTCATGGAATACATGGTAGAGACTCGTCCTCACTTGCTAACATTAGAAGTCCAGGTGTGTGGCTAAAAATCGCAAAAACAGGAGCTTCTCTCACCAATCTGAACTTGAATTTGGATGAGTTACTTAACAGATCAGTTGGTAATGGAAATGACATACAATTTTGGACTGATTGTTGGATGGGTTCTACATCTCTTAAAAGCCTTTTTCCAGATCTTTTTGAACTAGAAAGTAATAAAGCTTGTTCCTTGGCTTATCGTCTCTCTCAAAGACAGGATGATATAAGGGTATGGAATTGGTCTTGGACCAATCATCTGGGTGAAACAAGTCTGGTTAGTCAATTAAAAGAAATGGAGGACCTAATCAAATCCACATCCTTAAATAATAACAAGGATGGTTGGAGATGGAAGGGGGATAGCAGCGGTGTTTTCACAGTAAAATCCCTAAAGATGATCATTGATAACTTATCCAACTCACCATTTGCAGGTTTAAGGTTATGGAGCAAGTGGATTCCTACACGCGTCAATTGTTTTATTTGGAGGTTGTTGCAAGAAAGAATTCCTACAAGATTGAACTTGAGTTCTCGGGGAATAAACCTATCATCATCTGTATGTCCATTGTGCGAAGAGGAAGAAGAAACGACAGGGAATCTATTTTACCTATGCCAAAAGGTGAAGCCAATTTGGAAGTGGTTCTCAAAATGGTGTGATATTGAGATGATCAGATACTCCTCTTTGGAACAACTGTTGGTGGATTATGTAGACCAAAGGAAAAATGAGAAAGCAAGAAAGTTTATGATGGCTGCTTTAGGTTGTATACTTTGGTCAATATGGAAAGCACGTAACGAGGTAACGTTCAACAGAAAATTATTTTCAGCTCCAATGGTGATGGATGAAGTACAAGCTTTCTTATTTACGTGGATTAAATTTAGAGCAAAACATAGATTGTTATCTTGGCAAATGTGGAGATGTAATTGTATGTTTCTATTATAATCCTTATGTATGAATTCTTGCTAGCACCTTGCTAGATTATTAAAATAGTAATAAAAAATTTTGGATCTCTAGCCGGGGGTGATGGCAATGCCGAAGCTCCTTGGCTAGATATCCTTTCTTGCTGTTAAAAAAAAAACTAAACACCATCGCCCCCTTTCCTATCACTAAGAGTGATAGGTTGGAGCCGGTTGCAAGTCACGCCATTTCTTTCATTTTCTCTCTCTTTTCTCTATCTCTATCTCTCTCTCTCCTCTCTCTACATTTATTATTATTATTATTAAAAAAACAGAGAATGGCTGGGGGATGGATGTTGGGATTAATGGAATGAAGGAGGATGAAAGGAAAAAATGATGTAGCGTTAATATGACAAGGGAAGACAAATGATAGATGCTCATGGTCTAAGAAGGATGTGAGATTGCAAGTGCAGCGCTGCAGCCACACATGATATTGACTATATGGATTATTTTTTTTACTAACCATCTTCTAATTGCAGCCAAATAATGTTTCATACAATGAATGAACATAGTATTTGAATCGTTATCTTGACATGGCGAATATATGAGCTTGTCACGGTATTAAATACCATATTCTTCCTTGCTTGCTATAGTCACAGGGACCGGAGGATAACTGTCAAACCTGCCATGCTCGTATAGACCGCAAGGGCGGACCCAAGGCAATCCCAATGGGGGTATGGGACACCATCCAATTTTGTCAATTTTGTCCGCGTAGTGTAAATTTCGATCTCGCGTAGTGTAAATTTCGATTTTTTCGAGATGGTTCTACCATCCATTTCAAATCCTAGGTCCGGTGCTACCATCAATTTCAAATCCTGGGTCCGCCCTGATAGACCAGATGATAACAGTCAATAAATCATCGTAATAAATATTGATCGGTTGTCAAATTACCACAGTATCAGAGAACGATATAATTCTAAATCAGTGTCCAAATTATTATACCACTTTCAAGACTTGTCGAACTTTAATTTATGTTTTATTTCACATAACTATCACTTATACATTAGTATGCATACTTTAATTCTACTTTATTTGTTCTTTGGGCATTTTATAATACTTGACATTTCCTCAAATGACACTTTCTAATAGAAACAAATATTAATATTGACAACATATATATATAGAGGCATGATCAAATGAAAACACCTCTTAACGTGAGAACCGTAAGAACACCTCATAACCTTTAGATTATCTTAATCAACGGTCTAAACTAATTTATGATTTTAAAATTAGAATCTCAATGTAAATAAGGTTAAAAGGATATTATGGGTATACATAAATTTCTCTATGCTACTTATCTTTCCATACTACATTTCTACTTTTCATTTTCGATTCCTATCCGGATCTTATATATTTATCTCCGTATAATGAGCACAACCAAATTATATGTATATTTTGTATGTATTCAGTATGCCGTAAACAGCCATTTCTTTTTCTATTTTTGATTTTTGGGTATTTGTTTATTGCATATTGATTTTTTATGAATTAACAAAATCAAAATTTATCCTAAATGATTTCTTTTCTTCTTTCCCTGCAATGGTTGAATCTAAATTACAAATTCCATTTTTTTAGAGTGTGTATATGAATCAAAGAAACATATATTTTATGGTTGTATATAGAGATTTAGTACTCATATCATACCCAGATGCATTTTTTAAACTTATATAAATAAAAAGAATCAAAGCTACGCCCATTCTTTTCAATTTTATGATGATTTACTAGTATAACGAGCACAACCAAATTTTAATTCTGTGTTTTGAGTTGAATATTTACCGTATACAATAGTGGTAAGTGTTACAGAATAGTTGCATCTAAGTACATCTCTAAACATTGCATCTGCATTTAAGCATCACATCAATTTTGCATTTGATGTTCATCTGCATCACGTGTTAAAAAATTGATGCGCTTATATGTTAAATTTAAGAGTTTTATTACTTCCATTTTTTTATACCAATAAAAACATTAAATAACTATTTTTTGCATCTTTTTAGTAGATGTAGACAAGTTGCATCTTGCATCTACGAATTTTTTTTAAAAATGTATTGAAACTGATATCAAAATAAAGAGGATTAAAAGGTGAATTTAATGGTATAATTTTTTTTTATTAAATAATAATTCATATGAAAGATATATAGATTTTAAAATGAATGGGGTAAATAAATTTTTTAGGAAGTTTTGAAGGAGTTGAAAAACGTTATGAAAATTGGACTTCTTTTACAAACTTCCCATTTTGCCCTTTTTTGACCAATTAAATGGTTGGACAAAAATTGTTCTCACCGTTCTTTAATTAACAGGTATTCTTTCTTGATCCCTCTTCTCTCTCTCTCTCTCTCTCTCTATATATATATATATATAGGGGAAAGTTAATTTGAGAACCGTTTTTATTGCGAGAACCAATCTTAGCCATTCATTTTGGATAATGGAATTCATGGATGAAGAGTGTGGGGGGATTGAGTGTGGCAGGGTGTATGTAAGGAATTCATGGGTGAATAATCCAATTGAAGAAGGGGGAATTAGACGGCTAATATTGGTTCTCGCGGTTCTCGTAATAAAAACGGTTATCAAATGAACCTTTCAATA
>JAUEJL010125540.1:0-11589 GCA_032274825.1 Drosophyllum lusitanicum | reverse complement strand
ATCAAGTCCGGTAACATGCCTAAAATCCTATGCGTTTTCCCCGTGAGCCATACGGGGAAAACAAGGTCATCTAAGGACAAAACCAAAATGCCTCGTCATGTGGGCTCTTACGAATCCGGCATCTCCATTAGCACTCCGGTTTTACCTCGCCAAGACAACACCGCCGTGACTCCCGATGGCTAAAATTAATTTATTCTTCTAAACACAAATACATAGCAATAAGGAAACGGTGCGCAGGTCACGGTCCTAATAAATTATTAGAAGTACAAAGAATAAAAGAAACGACATGCAAGCCGCACCCAAAATAAATTACATCAAATACGGCACGCAGGCCAAAACCAAAACAACCATCCACCACAACACATAGCACAATGGGCATGTAACGTTACCCAACAACATAAACATCACAACTAAAGCAAAACCATAGTGTGCCACTCAAACCATGCTAAATATATATTTTGATCAAGATTGACAACAAAACACTCAAGGCACAAATGGCAATCCTTGTACATATGCATTAATAATTTTAATACCAAGTTTAAAATTACAAATTCATATATACACCTACAGATATATTTTTATGCACTTCATGTCAAGCCATACAAAACATATAAATATAGAAATCAAAATATAGTGGGATACGACCAGATCCAAGACTAGTCCAGTAATGGTCAAAACTGAATTTTTAAGTTTTTTAAATTCTGTTTCAAAAACCAGATTCTGGCCAAAACTTGACGGGTACGGGCATGCCCTATGAACGGTACGGGCGTGCCCACCGGTGTGCCAGTTTAAAGTTTCAAACCATTTTTGACAGAAATTCCAGTTTTCAAACCCAAATGTGCAAAGCTATGTTAAAGATGGCTCTGATACAACTATTGGGTATATTAGTGGTTCAACGAAAACGCAACGGAAGCAAATAAGCTTTAAAACAATTTTTCAAGAACCACACTAATACACACCTAATGGACCATAACTCTAGACATGACAAAGCAACAAGCAAAAAGAACAAGTAAGAAGAAGTATACCCTTGAGCTAGTCTTCCTTCTTGATCCGGTTTTGACTCTGGGAAACTTAATACATAAACAAGTGTATCTCTAATTCAATCCACACCAAGTGCTCCTTGGCTCCCACGTGCTACAATGTTGATAACCCTACCAAAGCACCACCACTTGTCTAGAAACTTAAAACTCACAATGCCTTGTATTCTACCAAAGCACCACCACTTGTCTAGACACTTAGAACTCATAATGCCTTGTATTCAAAGTGTGTATGAGAGAGTTATATGGTTTTCCAAGTAACAATCCAAGTAACCAAGACTCCTTAGATCCACTAGGCACTTATACAACTCAAATATCAGTTAAAAAGTTGTGGCCATAATGCTAGATCAGTTACATGTTATAACTCGCCTTTAACTAGCCATAAAAGACTAGTTAAAGTGACTGTTATTGTGTAAGGCACGGGCGTGCCGGCCTAACTAGGCACACCCAAGTCGTCCCTGGCCCCTGGGCACGGGCGTACCCCAAAGGGGCATGGTCGTGCCTCGGCCCACCAAAACCATTTTCTGGTTTTCTCTCCTTTGACCAATTATGATGCCGGAACCAATACTTGGCATGTGACCCAATTGGCCCTTGCTTCATCAGAAATGTCACCAACTCGTGTGTGTCAGCGGGCATAATCTATAACTGGCATCACCATTGATCAAGGAGAGAAAAACACCAAAACGTTGTCAAGCGTGACTTGGGTGTGCCCAGTTGGTTGGGAATGTGTAACGCCCAAAAAAAATTATTTTTAGAGTAAATATACTATATCAATTCAACAAATATCCATGACGAGGTTCCACATCCAGAACTACGCGTCGTGCAAATATTTAATCTATTAAAAGATTTGGTTACATATTTAACTCATTAAAATGTTCAATTAAAATAGTAAGCAATGGAAAAACGCTGATGACATATGAGGCGTCTTCACTCGACTGGAGCATTCCCGCATTCATACCCTGAAAGAATTGAAACAACAGTAAGTGTGAAAACTTAGCGAACACACAACCTACACACCACACTAGGCATGTATAATCACAATACAATCTATGATCATAAATTAAATCACATAATACCGACGCAGTGCACTTACGATGATTTCACACTTTCACTTTGGATCACAGTTGACTATCAAGTCGTACCAAGGATTTCACATGTCTGAATGTGCCCGAGTTGTGTTATCACCACAATATAACACAACTCTTCACTTAACATATCAACATATAAGTTACACCATCAGACATAATATACATGTACATTCACCCTAATATAATGTATAAATTAGTGTAACTCACTTGGTTGTAGCTCGTTAGTAAATAAGAATAATCCAATTAATTTCCGAACACGCTTAACAACAATCACCTACAATGATGATTTCCTATATCAATTTGCAATTCGATTTCTAGCAATCAATTTGAGATTGGAGTCAAGTCTAATTTGTGATTCTCATAGTTTGTGAAATTTGTGATTGGCCTCTAAACCCCAAATTTGCGATTTAGTCATCTATGTGCATTTTGAAATTCAGTTAATTAAGTCTATTATGCGATTCGGTCTTCAAGGCCCAATTTTGTGGTTCAACCTTTCGGGCCTAATTTGCGATTCATTCACGACACACAAATTGTGATTGTGTTACAATTTTCATTTTTGCGATCGCCTCAAAATCAATTTGTGATTGGGAATCTCACAAGGAGACTTAACCAATTTACAATTCCTCCATTTGAACTCAATTTGTGCTCACACCTAGATACCTAGATACATACATATATATGTATATATACACACACACATATATTATCTTATAAAGCATTTAGGTCTTTTGTATCTCTTAATTTTAAGTAATTTGAAATTACTAATTTACCCTTAATATTAAACTAAAAGGAAACTATTAAATAAAGTAACTAATTGATATGGTTAATGACAATCTTATATACCATTTTAATAACTAAATCTTCCAAAATAAAAATAAAAATATTTAAAAAATCAAATGCAAATTAACTAAATAATTACTAAAATTAATAATTAAACCTTTCATATTATACTTAACTATTACATAATTACGTATAATTAAATGTATTAAATCTAAATAACATATAACCAACATTTATAAAAATTTCTGAATTTTTTAAATAAGTAATGTAATTAAAATAGCATAGAGTTATAATTTCGACACTTTTGTTGGATTTTACCATCCTTGTAAAATTTTATTGACCTATTATATTTTATACAAGAAACACATCCACAATGTTTTAAAAACGAACAAGTTGTCGAGAAAAATATTCGTTGCCACTGCATTACACGGGTACAATGCTAGTGTGTGTATATATACACACACATTCCATTTGTTTTCAATTAACAAGTCACCTGGTGATATTATATATACACACACATTCCATTTGTTTTCAATTAACAAGTCAACTCGTGGGCAATTTTCGAAATTTAAGTATACTTGGAACCGACTTAAAATTCTGTTATATAGCCCAATTCGCGATGATTAAAGATTTCCAATTCACTTAAGTTAAATTTTGTGATTCTAGTACTAAGTAGTAAGTACACTCCTGATCCCTGCGTGGCCCATTAAACCTTTCAGCCCAACAGTGGGCCCAAGTCAATTGCGATCGTCACACAAAAATTCAATTTGCGATTTGGGTAAAGTGGTAAGCCATAACACAACATCGACTGTTATCAGCAACTAGATATTTACTCTATCATCGACTGTTCAAGATACATTCCCACAACAATCCTCAACCAGATCATGTGATTCCAATTTCTTTAAGTTCTATACAATGAATAAGCATACTCTTGTCAATTAATCGCGGTTTCAGTAAGGTTTGTAAGTCAAACTCCTGGATTTTAGCTCTCGGTTCCCACCCCATTCGAACATTATAACGGTCTCAAAAAAACCCCATTAAAACCCAATCAAAGCGGTATAAACAGCAACTAGATATTTACGAGAGAGTGCAAACTGTTATCAGACTGGTTGCCGTCGATTGATGCAAGAACAACCAAGATCGGCCCTTCCCTTCCTCTCGGCTACGTCACACACACACGAAGTGCAGAATTTCCAAAGAGAGTCTCCACTGGCGGCTACAGTGACTCTGGGCCTCTGGGCCTTATGCCCTAAATGAAATGTTAATACTTTCTTAATTTCCAAGTGGCACATTCAATCCTTCCCTTTTCCCTTGTACAATTAGGCACTTAATCTATAAAAAGGATTACCTTTTTTTTATTTTTTAACTATTAAATCAAACTTTATTAACCAATCAGAACTTCTAATTTCAAAATTAATTAAATTTACAAAACAATTTTATAATATTGTATTACGAATCTGATTCAATTTTAAGGGGGTGAATGAAAATTGTAAAGGGGTTTTATAAAATATGCGAGGGTTTTTAAGAAAATATAAGGGGATTTTATAAAAATTGTATATTAATGTAATTAATTTTAGGTTGTTTATAAATTATGTTTAGTAACTTGTAATATATTTTGTTTAGAGAAAAAATAATTATATATTTGTAACCGTCTCATTTTTCTCTACGTTTTGGTATAAATTTTATTATAATATGACACTTTTTTAAAATTAGTATATTCTCTACGTGGGTAGGTAATTTTTTGTTTAGTTGAGTGGGTTTATTTGGGGATTATGATGTTGAGTGATCAACTTGAGTATGCTATTCAATGTGTTTAGTTTGATTTTAAAGCGTTTTCAATTTTATTAAAAAGATGTATGAAACCTTTTATAAAATATGGTTTAAAAAAATATATCATTAAAAGATGATATATTATATATTTAAAAATATAAATTCAAATATGTAAAGATATTTATGCAATGGGCTTTTGGAGCTGTAATATGAAATATGAAAACTGGACAATAAAAAAAGGCATGATTTGAAATTTGTTTCTGCACGACTTTAGCAATTTTAAACACCATGTTTTGCTGCAGTATATAAAGAAGTACTACAAAATACAAGTTTTGTTATATATGTACTTTAAACAATTTGTCTATGTCCACTTTTTATTATTTATTTATAAATATGAATAGATTAGCGTCATTCAATTATCAAATATTTTTTTAATTATTTCAATTTGATACACATGTTATCGAGACAAAGATTATCTCTAGCAAAAATGTTTATGCTATTATGTTTGTTTCTAGAATGAAAATGGTTTAAACATTTCAGTTAAGTTTCACCAAAGACATTTTAAAGTTATATAAATATGTCTTTTTTGTCATGCATGATAAATTAAAAATTAGAGATGAAGATAAACAAAAGAAAATAAAATAAAAACAACTATATCTCTTTATATTATTCTAGCTTTAAGATCATCATTTGATTATTGAGTTGAAATATTTTGAAACCTGGTCTTTTTGTTTTATTTGAAGACAACAAGGAAGCGTTTGGTTTCTTAGATACGAATTTAAAAGTTTTTGTGTATGTATACTTATAACATTTTTTATTTGATTTTGATATATCTCAAGTTTACTTCTTTTTATTTTTACCTATTAAATCAACCTCTATCAACCAATCAAAACCTCCAATTTTAAAATCCTTCAATTTTACAAAACAATTTTAGAAAGATGTTATTAAACACGGATCCCCCTAAATTGAATTCAATTCAATTATTTTAATTTGATACACATGCTATCGAGACAAAGATCATCTCTTGCAAGAATATTTGTGCTATTATGTATATTTATAAAATGAAAATGATTCAAACATTTCAGTTAAGTTCAACCAAAAACATTTTAAAGTTATTGAAAATGTCTTTTTCATCATGCATGATAATTTAAAATTTAGAGATGAAGATGAACCAACAGAAAAAACAAATAAAAACAACCATATCTCTTTATACTATTATAGCTTTAAGATCATCATTTGATTCTTGAGTTAAAATCTTTTGAAACCCGGTTTATTTGTTTTATTTGAAGACAACAAGGAAGTGTTTGGTTTCTTATGTACGAATTTGAAAATTGTTATGTATGTATACTTCTAACATTTTTTATTTGATTTTGATATATCTCAAGTTTACTTTTTTGATACTCGTATATACACAGGTCTATAAACTAGTACGTATGTATATATGTCCAACTGCGATTAAACAAATAATCCGAGTCAGTCGAGTGCGTATGCAGAATTGTAGATGGTGAATGAAAGATATTATAAACCCTGCAAAATCCTCTATAGCCTGTAAAATAAAAAAAAATTCCGACGACCCGTTACACGCCGGCGCTCTACAGGCGGTAGCCCAAACCTAATTTTACAGGTAATGGCATGTGTTTATATTCCCGTACAAAATTCCGAGGAGGAAGTACGAGTCGCTCTGGACCAGCTTCCTAGAGATGCAACCGACATTCTTGACATTCTTAAAGCCGAACAAGCCCCTCTTGATCTCTGGCTCATTATCGCGGTAAGCTCCGATTTCTAGTTTTCTGTTATGAACTTGATTTAAATTCCCAAAGTTGTAACTTTCATAGGTTGAAATTTGGAGTTTTGACTGCCAGCTTGTTTGAGATATAGGGTGTTTATTGCAATTTTCGTGAAATTTACGCAATATCAACTGAGATGATTCAGTATTATGTGAGCTTCGACTCTTCGAGCAAGGCTCATGGGATGATGGTTAGGTCAAACATTAAAGTCTTGCTTCATGTGGATCTAGAAAAAAGGAAAAGAAAAAAAATAATTAAATTGGATATAAGGTATACCTTAAATGATGTTTCCTCGAATTACAAAATCAGCAAAGTTAAAAATATGACATGTTATATTCCAAGTCATGTAAGAACATTCTGGAACTCATCAGGTACTCTCTGTTTCTACTGTAATATGAAATTTTGTAAGAACATTAGGCATACCTTAAATGGTGTTTCCTCGAATTACAAAATCAGCCAAGTTCAAACTATGACATGTTATATTCCAAGTCATGTAAGAACATTGTGGAACTCATCAACTACTCTTTGTTTCTACTGTAATATGAAGTTCTGAAAGAAAAAATAAAACACAAAAAGAAAAGAAGACTCAAATAAGCTGTTTGAAACTTTAAAACTGGGCAGGGTTCAGAGTTGTCAACTGGCACGCCAATTCACCAATTGATGTGTATTCTGTAGTATGTAGGTCTTTAGGGTACAAAAAATAGGTTGAAATTATCAATTGTGCTATCATTTGCTGATTGGTTTCTCGTCACATTTTGATTTGGTGCAGAGGGAGTACTTTAAGCAAGGAAAGATTGAACAGTTCCGGCAAATTTTGGAAGAAGGGTCTAGTCCTGGTAGATGATATTACATGATTGTTTTGTTACTGTATACAATAATATAAACTTTTCAGTCATTTTCTTCATTTATTGTAAAAATTCTGGCATAGTGTCACTCTAACCTGGTTGCTTTGCAGAAATCGACGAGTATTATGCAGACGTTAGATATGAAAGGATCGCCATCTTAAATGCTCTGGGGGCCTATTATAGCTATCTTGGGAAAATTGAGACAAAACAAAGAGAGAAGGAAGAGCATTTCATTTTGGCAACACAGTACTACAACAAAGCCTCCAGGATTGATATGCATGAGCCTTCTACTTGGGTTGGCAAAGGTAAGATAATGAGCTTTCCTGGGATTGAATACCAAATAGTTACTATTCATTATGCATCAACATGCTCATAATTTTTTCAGCATGGTTCATTTTAAGTCAACCATAAAACGAGACTAGGAGAGTGTACTATCTTCAACTGGATTGATATTACAAGAATTATATAAATTACTATTGGGAATATTGTCCTAGATTACTCTTTATATGAAATCGATGTTGAGCTCTAGTGCTTCTTCGTTCAAGTAATACCTCAATTTGATGCTCTACATATTAAATATTGGACTTAAACAAGGAAACTATCATTTCGTCTGTTTAAATGTTGCAATGCATTCCATCCATATTTTCTTTTACCAATTGTCTGCTAAAAACCAACTCATATACTTGTGAGTGTAACATCTTGATCACGGTTGGTTATCTGGATGGATTAATCACTGTACACAGTATTGGCATGAACAGTTATTACTTATAGCTGTTGGTCTGATTATCACTGTTGAAATTAGGCTTAATTGTGAGTTTATTCTCTAATGTTATTAGGTTAGTCAAGGTACATGGTTCAGGATTTGCTTTAGTTGCAGCTCAATTAGGATGAAGCATGGGTGGGTTTTGCACCTTAACTTCATGTACAAGGCTAATGACACATCTTTAAGTGTGCCTTCATGACACTTTTGTTTTGGACCATTAACTTGATGGCAGCTCACTATATATTATTGATATAGTTTCAGGGCAACTAAGTTGTTGTATGTGCATGGGATCCATAAAAAAAGTTAGCTTTTACACTTGGTTACAGGTCAGCTTTTACTAGCAAAGGGTGACGTCGATCAGGCTTTTGCTGCATTTAAGATTGTATTAGATGGAGACCGAGATAATATTCCTGCTCTTCTTGGCCAGGTATATTCCTGTGAAATCACTTTTCTTCTTAGTTGGATGTTGATGGTTCTGTCTACTTAGTTGTATTGTAGAAAGAAATAAACAGCTATATGAAGGGTCTGGGGTCTCTGTAGAGATGGGAAAAGCTGTGTTGAGAAAATTTACTGCTGACTAGCCAAATATGTATCTAGTTGGTCATCACAAAATTCAATTATTACTTCTCAAATTTTGATAAGTGTGGCATGCCTGTTTTTGTTAATTATTTCTTTAAAAAGGATCATCATTAGACATGGAGGATATATATAACCATCTTCCTATGGATTATGCCATAGTGATGGTTTTTGTGAACCTATGGTGGTGTCAGTCAACCATGATAATGTGCTTACGGTAGTGAGCTTTTGCAAATAACAAGAGGAGTAGGGTTTGATACAGATGACTCCTGTGTTTTTGAGGCTCTTCATTAAGATGTTTGCAGATCATAATGCTTTTTTATGCTGCTTAACAGCCCTAAATTAGTTTTTGAAAACTGATCGCATACCTTTGATTATTGCAGGCTTGTGTTGAGTTTAACCGTGGGAAATATTCCGCTTCATTGGAGATGTATAAGGTTGTTTCACTTCATTTTATAGTTTGTTGTTTTCACTTTGTAGATTGTATAATACTTTTAGAGATGGCCAAAATTTGGGCTTGCTTTAACTTGTTTTTAACATTTTGTTGCATTTCCAATTCTTCATATCTCACTTGGTTTCAATTCTGAATCTCTTTTTTTTCCTTTTTTTTGTTTCTGAAAGAGGGTCCTGCAAGTGTATCCTCAATGTCCTGCAGCTGTACGACTTGGCATAGGCCTGTGTCGCTACAAACTAGGTCAATTTGAAAGGGCCAAATTAGCATTTGAGCGTGTGTTGCAGGCAAGTGATGCATGCTAATGACTTTTTATTCTGTATGCAACATCTGCTTCTAATATCCAACTACAACTACTCTTTTAACTGCAGTTAGATCCAGAAAATGTTGAGGCCCTTGTGGCACTTGGTATTGTGGATCTACAATCTAATGAAGGTTGGTCTTATCTTGCTGTTTAGCAGTGAAGTGAAATATATTTATTCATGATTCTTATTGATACTGCCTGAATGTCTTTGTAATTCTCCTTTTCCAGTAGCCTAATTCTCCGGCCAACACAATGTTTACAATATACTTGTTTGTGTAAATTGTTCTTTGCAGCTTCTGGAATTAGGGGGGCAATGGAAAAGATGCAAAGAGCCTTTGATATCTATCCATACTGTGCAACAGCACTAAATTATCTGGCAAATCATTTCTTCTTCACTGGCCAGCATTTTCTAGTTGAGCAATTGACTGAAACGGCTCTTGTTGCAACTACTCATGGCTCCACAAAGGCACATTCTTATTATAACCTTGCACGCTCATACCATAGCAAGGTTTGTACATTTTTTTCTCTGCTGCCCAACATTCTTATTTGCAGCTATTTTTTAAGTCTTGCAAGGCGCGCTAAGTATTCACTGAATTCCCAAACTTTCAAAATAAACTTGAGTTCTTGTTATATTTGTATCTGTTCTTAATTTTTTCTACAAGGGTGTGTTTCATTTCACCTACTGTCTACTGAAGTTTGATGAGATGTTTAAAACTTGCATATTCTATGCCTATCTTGTTCAAACTGTGATTGGTAAAACATTTCTCACATGCTGATGGTTTGTTTCATTTTACATCTTTTCGTATTACAAAGATCTAAACCTTTATCGACTGACATAATTTTTTATTTTACCAAAGTTCATAACGAGTCATGTTTTCATGCTGTACATACAAATTCATTATATGTGGTTGATTCTTTCTATTATTATTTTTTTAAATGAGCTATTAGTAAAAGTATATTTGTTAAACAATTTCCTACACTTACAAGGTGCATTTACATTTCATTATGTGTGTACCTGTAAGGCAATGCATTTTTTTAATAGTGTCAATAATATGTCTATCTTGCCTCAAATTTGAATGCAGGGTGACTATGAAAAAGCTGGGCTATACTACATGGCATCTGTAAAAGAAATCAATAAGCCACAAGAGTTCATTTTACCTTTTTATGGTTTGTTATTTTATCTTACAAAGTTCTTTTTGGGTACTCTATTGAGCCTTTGGTCTCCACTTCAGTTACCATTTAATTTATATTTAGGATTTCTCACCTTATCAGTGGCAACCTTTTTGTCTGATTTGGTTATTATTTTCAAGGGTAGTTCATACAATTATGGTTTAGATATATGTGAGGTTATAATCTATATATTTTCTTATTTATTGGTAATGGTACCAATATCTATAGGATATGCTACATCATGATCTTTTACTGAAACAGGTCTGGGACAGGTACAACTAAAACTGGGAGACTTTAAAAGTTCTCTATCAAATTTTGAGAAAGTCTTGGAAGTATATCCGGAGAATTGTGAGACATTGAAGGCAAGTCACAAAGATTTTGAAGCGACTTTACTTATACTCTACAATTTCCTTTTCCATTCTTTCCAACAACTGAATGTGGATGCAGGCTGTTGCTCACATTTTTCTTCAGCTCAACCAGACTACTAAGGCTCATGAAGCCCTGAAAAAAGCTATCCGAATTGATCCACGAGATCCTGAGGTTATGTTAATTACCATTGTGACATGGAACATTACGGATAAACTAATACATAATCATGAGGTTATGCTCCTTACATTTTTTTCTATTTGTTTGACTATTATGCAGGCCTTTCTAGATCTTGGAGAATTGTTAATTTCAACTGACTCTGGAGCTGCTTTGGATGCATTTAAAACCGTAAGAAATTGATGTTCCTTTTTCTCAGATATTAGCGATGTGTGCTACATATTTTTTCTAATTTGGCTTTTGACGAAGGATATGGTTTGTTATTAGACCACTATGGAACTAAAATTGCTGCAGCTTTTTTTCTTTGCTTTTTAAGGTTTCGAGCCTAAAGACCAATATAAGCTTGTTGTAAGTTGTATACGTGTTTGGTAAATCTGGCAATCCTTGTTGGTGCACATTTAACAGACTTATACTTACCAGTAAATGATCTTCTATTCTAGAATAAGACTTTGGTTATAGGAATTTTTAATATGGT
>JAUEJL010125529.1:0-11590 GCA_032274825.1 Drosophyllum lusitanicum | reverse complement strand
TCACATTTATTAATGTGAACAAATAATTAAAGTTTTCATAATTTTAAGTGTGAAAATATTGGAAACATCTTAATATTATAAAAGTTCACACTTTTAAGGGTGAACTTTTCTCAATTTCTATTAATTACTATTTTTACACATTTAAAAGTGTGAATTTTTTAAAATCAATATTATACATTTAAAAGTGTGAGTTTTTGTTGTTGTTTTTACCTACATTTTGTTAAACTATTCTACGCACTTTTAAATGTGCAATTTTTTAAAATTCTACACGCTTTTGATAAAGCGTGAGGAAAATGCATATTTGTTGTAGTGTGTGTGTATATATATATATATAGTGTGTGTGTCTATATATATATATATATTGAAAAGTTCATTTGAGAACCGTTTTTATTGCGAGAACCGCGAGAATCCCCCCTTCTTCAATTGGATTGCCCACCCATGAATTCCTTACATACACCCTGTCACACTCAATCCCCCCACGCTCTTCATTCAGGAATTCCATTTACCACTTGAATGACCAAGATTGGTTCTCGTAGTTCTCATACGAAAAACAGTTCTCGTTTGAACTCTTCCATATATATCATTGCTTTTACTCATTTTTGATGAGTGGAATCTTGTTTCTTTCACAAATTCACCCCAATTGATAGTATCTTCCTGTTACCGAAATTACCCATGGCCAATTGTACTTTATGCTTTAAATTCAAGCACCAACCAAAGTACCTAAATAAAATAAAATAAAAAAGGTAGTAAAGTGCAAAGTGCATATATAGATGGATGTTGGGTTACAACTCGATCAAACAATACAACAAGTTTCAGCTAAATTATCATTTTTTTTTATTCCACCAGGGCGATTTTTAAGCAGCTTTTGTGAAGAAAAAAAAACAATTAAGTGTATTTTTATATAAAGAAAGTTTAAAGGTCATTTTTAAATTATTAAATTTAAATATGTTATTATAATGTTAAAATTTTAAATTATTAGATTTACAAAAGATTTAAATAAAATCACCCATAGTGTTTTATATATTCTTTAAAAGTTCAATGGTCCTAAATAATTTGATAAATAAATAATTGTTTTATATTGTGTTAGAAATTATACAAATACCTTTACTTTATTAAATCTGATTATTTTGCTTTTAAAGAAATAAAAAGTCAAACTCAAACTCAAACACAAATCTAATAAATATTTTAAAGTTATAAATTCAAACACTCTCCCTCCTAATAATGTTTTTTTTACCATACTTTTTTTTTCCTTTTTAGAGTTTGGTATTTCCTGAGTTCTAACATTTTAGAACTGTTTATGTTCAAGTTTCACTATTTTAGTTATTTTATTTGTGAAACCTTTTTATAACATTTTATTTTTTTAGTTAATTTTTTCTTATTTAAATATATATATATATATGAAAAATTCTATTTTCTATTACCTTATCATTTTATTTCTTCCTCTTATGTACTCAACAATTGATATGTGTAATATACTAATTTCTTATTCCACATCTTAGATTCCCATCCTTTAATTTTAAAACTTATCTTATCGAATGAGTATAAATAATTAATAGAACAATATGGTTTAAAAACATCATCGTATCGAATATTTTTTTGATAATTAAACCATGAATGGAAACTAGATGAGTTTTGAACTAGAAAAAAGTATTACTTTTCCTTATTAAAGTTAGAACCAAGGTTATAAAGTTTTATAGTTGACTTTTATAAATAACAAACCATAGTCTCAACGTATCCGCAATTTATAAAACAAAATAAAAAATTTAAATTGTGCAGTTGTGTTGTATTTGACTTAAAGGATATACCATATTATTAAATTCACTAAAATAAAAATTATCAATTACGTACGTACATACATTATTCCATTACGATCGAACATTATGATTTCTTTAATTATAAGAATAAAAAAAAGTATGAATATAATATTGAAGATTTGGTGCTATTTTTTTAAAAATAAGATTGAGGGAGTAATAATTATTATTAAATATAAATATATAAATATATAAATATAAAGGGTGTAGTTGGGGGGATCATGTGTCATTGTAACGTGGTTCCCCTGTTTAGAGGGCAAGCCAAGCACTTGGAAATGAAGCATGCCATCAATATCCTTCATGCCTTTGTCCCTTTATTCTAATTTAATATATAATATCCGTGACATTTAAACTACAAAAGATTCATTAATTGATATTATTATTTCTAATTTATATACAAAAACGATACAGGTAGTCAATAGCACCTAACTTAGACGTGTTACAATTATAACAATCTTAAAAATAAAAAGTATTTACGTCATTTACTAGATTGATAATTTAAACGGTTTAAAGACTTTGTAAGAGTAGCGATGTTGAATTTACGTATAGTCTCTTGATAATATATACATCGAGCATATATCTATCGTTGTCGTCGTCTTCATTATCACTATTGGTTGCACAAGAATCCATCTTTAACTCCATTATCACGCATTTTAAAGGGAATCTCAAATGACAAGTGGAAATAACGTACACAAAACACCCACTTTCAACATTGTATAGTGCACTACCATTGGAGTTAAAAGATTTATGATGTATTGGTTGTAAAGTCAACCATACTTGAACTTATTTTATACCCCTTTATTCATTCAATGATCTTAATATATCTTAATGTATGTATGTATTATTATTATTATTAGATCACCCACTAACTTTTCTAGCAAAATTCTTGTGATAACCTTCCAATGAGGTCTTGGTTTAGTGAGTTTCTTTATTATTTTTATTTATATTATACATAAAATTTCAAAAACAAATATAATTTTTTTTCTTATATATCTTTTTACTGAGAAAATAGAATTAGTGAATTTTATATTTTATCTTATAAGGAGTCGAATGATTAGGTAGGAAAATATTGGGTAAAAAACACGGGACTCTTGGTCAACCTAAAAGTTTAAGGGAACTTTAGTTCAACGTTTTGACCGCAGGTGGAAGGCGTTGTCATAATAACATGCATTTTTCTTTAATAATATATTTTTAATTAATTTAATTTTAATTTCAGTAGTAAGATAAATAAATAAATAAATAGGGGGACCACATAGATGGCCCGTGAAGGTGGGAATTGACAGAGAGATAAGATACCTCAACGGTCAAATAATTGTTGTTGCCAAAAGTAAAAGTAAAAGAATTAAAGGAAAATAGGCAACAACTTTGCATACAAGTCTGTCTCTTTTCAATGCATCAAACATTAATCACAAGTTGACAACACTCTTCACCTTCAACTTTCCTTTCCTTCCCTTCAACACAAATTACCTTTAAGCCACCATATGATTTACATAATGTATATATAAATGGAAGTCATGCATGTTTCCAACCTCTTTTCTAGTGTAAATTACATTAGAGGTAACTGAACTGAATCGCGTCAACACAGTATTAAGCTTGAGCTCGACTCGATTAGAAAACTAGAAGCTCAAAACTTGACTCGAGTTTGGTCGAGCTTTAATTGTAAAACTCGAGCTCTAGCTCGATCAGATAACAGATACTATCAAGCTCACTTTGACTCGAATTGATTTACAGAATTTGTATAATAAATAATAATAAAGTTAACCAATTCTAGTATGACTCTACTCAATTCTCAAGCTTGACTCGATACTTTTAACTCGACTTGACGATTATTGAATATCTTTTCCCCGATTTTTTCTCTAGTGAAACAATAAAAGGATAGACTTTGGACTTCCCCAAACAATCCAATGAATTATTCTCCCTTTGGTTAAATGCATTGTCATTTCTATGCCTCCATATCAACCAACAAGTTGTACAAACAACCGAGTGTAGAAAGCCGCAAGCTTTCTGCACATGAGACCAATCTCTATGCCCTACCTAAGAAATGCTATGACCGAGTCGCCCATTGGAAGAGAAACACCACACCAGCGGCTTATATTGGCAAAAATCTTTTTGGAGAACCAACATACTCGATAGATATATAGTCTCGAGCTCCAGCCCACATAAAAAACAATGAGAGGACCTAACTTGGGTACCAAGTCGAAGAAGATTGAAAAAGGTTAGTCATCTATCATGTTGCAATGTCCAAATAAAAACGTTTACCTTGTTAGGAATTGATTTCAGCCACTCTGTTTTGAAACCTCCAAGAAAGTTTGAGATAGAACTGTCATTTGTCAATGACAACCTAAAAGAAGCTAGTGTGGAATAGCCTGAGGCTTCCAAAGACCATGACCAACGATCGGGTGTTACTATTTGGACCTCCTCCTCTCATATACCACATCAATCAATTACAGTTTCTAATGTAGGTCATACACTCACATATATAAAATCAAGAGTTAAATTAGACAATCAATGAGGTCCAAATAGTTTTACCCCCAGCGAACACCATTTGCATAAATAAGGGAGAATTCTGATTTAAAAAGCTATGGCAAGTCAATATTAAATTTATTCACCATCTTCTTAACCAATAATACAACTACTAATTTCTTTTAGCACAGGTAACATGCTACTGAAAAAGAAAAAAAAAAGTTTGAAACTTTTTGGGGTCTATACTAACCAATCACACGATCAAAATAAAAGAGGTAAATCACGTAATGTAGAGTGAAAAGAGTATGTGTCAGTGTTTTGATTTCTCGATCTCCACTACAGGTTTCTTGTTTTCAATCACTAAACTAGTATCGCAGGGACTATTGAAAAAGAAAGATGAAGGGTATAATAGCATAAAAGAGGGATAAAACTGTAATATTTAGTTAAAACTCAAGAAAAAAAGGGAAAGCTTTACAGAACTCATTATACAATGGGCTGGGCTTGGGCTTGAGGAGAAAATTTCTTGACCAATTTACATTTTACAATGAATCTTTGAGTATGGGCCGTATGGCCCAAGAACATACGGCCCAAGAACCTATATAACATGTTGACTATTGATTACGAATCCAGCAACACAAATCAGGGTCGGCCTTTGCTAAAAAAAGAATTATTAGGGCTTTTGGCCTTTTTAAAAACATAATATATTGGGGTTGACTTCGGCCTCACTGTGATCCTATTTTGACTTGCAAAAAGTTGGAATGTGATCAAGAACAAAAGCTATTGGGTCATATGGCCCATTACTTTATAGTGAATGAGGATATTACTTCTTTTTATCTACACTCATCAGTTGCATTCACATTTTCTGGTTTTCACTGTTTCTGATTATATTCCTCCTTTTTTTGTCTTTAAAAACTTCTATTTAAGGTGTTTCAAGAAGTTTGTTTCACTCTTCCATTTGGGTAGTTTGAAAATGGAGGAACTTCATCTTGCATGCTTTGAAAGATGATTAAAGGAAGGGCATATTGCAGAGACGGACCCAGGATTTGAAATGGGTGGCAGCACCGGACCTAGGATTTGAAATGGGTGATAGCAGCGCTTCGGAAAAATCAAAATTTACACTACGCGGACAAAATTGGCTGGTGTCCCATGCCACCACTGGCTTGTGCTTGGATCCGCCCCAAACATATTGTCAACAAAAGTAGCATATATATCAAAGTTGCCAATAAAGGTGACGTGTAGTTTTTTATGATATGGAATGAAATTTATTATTAAAGAAGATTGTAAATTTTAGTTTTGCACAAAAAGATATTGTCAATTTTAATTTGTTATTAAAAAGAGTATAATGCATGCCAAAAAATCAAGATTATCAGGTCAAAATTATCTTTTTATAACAAGTTGAGATTTATAGTCTTTTCTTGGTTATAAAAAATATATGTTACTTTTATTAACAAATTGTGAAATTTATGTTACATTTCTCGATAGTTTTTCCTAAAAGAAAAATCATATATTAACCAAAAATTTAAACAACTTAAATTTGATTAGTTGTATTGGTTTTAGGATAAAATAGATGAAAGTGTGTTTCAAAATATCATAAATTTTGTTTTGAGTGACTTTAGAAATGAATCAAAGAAATGAGTAATGGATATGAAACACGGGAAGAAGAAAAGCCTTTTCGATATTTTCACGGGTCAAAGTTGCGAAATAACAATAATGTTTTTTGCAATGTTTTATTATGGTACATTAAGTTTTTTGTTATGCAATTAACTTACAAAAAATGTTATTATGCTCATGTTGGTTAAAGTTGTGAAATAACTCTCACAAAATGGATACTTTGAACTCGAATTTTCCATAGATACTTGATGAAAAGTAATGATTATTAAGTCCATAGAAAAGTAATCGAGTTGTCTGTAAACTAATATAATAAAAATGACTAAAAACGAGTTCAAAATGAGTGGAATCATCAAAAAATAGTAAGAGTGTTAACTGAGTTTGTGTAATGCCCCAAATTTTAAAAAAATAAATTAACATAACACCTCAAATAACATTCAAAATGAGTTTTCAATCATGTTCACCTGTCCTACACAAGAGACTTCTGATATGAATAAAAATAGAAAATATTGTTTATAAGAAAAATCAGAGTTCAAAAGATTTGCGGAAGAGAGATAACTGTCACACCGGCACCTTGCCCTTACAAGACGGTTCTGAAAATATTCAACAAACACGAGTAAGCACAAAGGTTCGTGAGCTAACACAGTACTTTCAGGTTATACCAGATAACACATAATCAGGTAACAAGTACAACATCATCGGTTAACGTCAAGACGGAATAGTGCCCAACTGCACATAGTTTGCCAAAGATGCAATGTTGTGCATAAATGTCACATCGACATATCACACACATGAACGCTCATGACAGTATGATGAGTAAGTTAGTGAAAACTCACCTGATCGTAACAGTGACTAGAAAGTTAAACGCATCAACCAATAAGAACCTACAAACAAAGTTCCACTCAATTAAACACTGAGTATACATTCACCGTACCTATGACACTAGTGGCTTAGGTTTATGATCCAAGCCTCATCACAATCATAGCTTATGATTCATAGCCTAAGCTAGGGTTTTCGACTCACATTAGAGTTCCATTAATGATTCACTCGTTTACGATTTGTACTATTTGCGATTTGTGATTATCATCAATTCTGATTCACGATTCGTTTGATTTACGATTCCCTCCGTGTTTTCTGTTTCAGGATTCATCCGGTTTACGATTGTAGCAACAATTATACTATACTTTTCGATTTGTCCAGGCCTCAAGTTTTCGATACCTATTTTTGATTCAAACATTTTACGATTCAGTCCTTCCCAACAGATTTACAATTCAGTCTATGGCTCTAATTTACAATATACTCTAAGCCCACAATTTTTTTTATTGTTTTAGCATTAAGATTTACGATTACACCCTTTGCGGATTTACGACTGAGATTCACGATTTAGGGGAATCTCACGAATAGACTCAACCCATTACGATTCTAGATATACGATTAACACAAGGGTTGGTTTTCGATCCTGGTCTGTTGTTACATTTGCGATTTACGATTCAGTACACTTAAGGGATTTACGATCATTTCTTGCCAAGAACATTTACAATTTAGCAACACAAGAACATTTTCGACTGGGCACACACAGTCGACGCATTCAGTCGGAACTCAATCAAAACTTAATCATTGTTATTCATTTTTGTCTTAATGGAATCCTAGTATCATTTTAACAATCCCCTCATCATTAATTTCATTTTCATCTGGTAAAACTCAAATTAAATCCCCTTTGTTCTCGGTTCCAAACCTTCTAATTGAACAGTAAAACAACTCCATAAAACCTAATCTAATCCGAATGAAAGACTGAAAAATCTATATGAAAGTAGTCACAAAAGATTAGGAGTCATTATCTGATGATTTCTTGACGATTTTGTGTGAAAACAACAATGAATGAATCCCTTCTTCACAGCAGCAATGAAACACACACTACACCTTAAACACACACTTATATTTGGCTACAATGTTTTATCCTAGGGTTTATTGCCCTAATCCTGGTATTTATACCTTCTTAATGTGAACTCATGTCCAAACACTCCTCAAGGCCCTTAATTGACCATTACACATTTACACTAGTTTCCAAATAAAGAAATCTCTTTTATTAATTTGAGAAACAGGTATTACAGTTTGGTTTATAACATATCTGACTTTAATACAATTTCTTGCCTACACTTGATTGATCTAATTATAGATTTTTTGGCCTGCACTTGATTGATCAAATTAGAGATTTTTTGGCATACACTTGATTGATCTAATTAGAGATTTTTTGGCATACACTTGATGAAAATCTTGAACTTTGTATTGTTTGAAAGGTAAAAAATCACCTTCTATAATCTATTGAGAAAATTAAGTAAATCAATAAAAATTTGAGCAAAAACTCATTAAATAAGAGTAATTTTGCAACATTTTAAACTCGAAACTTTCCATGAATCCTTGATGAAAAGTTATGATTCTTAAGTATAAGGTAATCGAGTAGTATATGATTTAATGAAAAACGAACAACTAAAAGCAAGTTTAAAATGAGTCGAATAATAAAAAAAACTGTAAGAGGGTGTGAATGGTTCAATTTAGCACATAGCCGACTTTAATTAGCGATTTCTAGTCTTATACTTGATGAAAACTCTTAAACTTGACGTTTTTTGAAAAATAAAAATATTGTCTATGTGGATCTACAAAAAGAATTAGACAATATTAAAAGATCGAGCAAAAAAGTCGAGTACGTGAATGATTTCCTTGTCTTTTAAATTAACCTAAATACCTAATGAACATGCTGCAGATTAATAAACACTAAATAGGCATACTAACACGTTAATATTTTATAAAAAACTTCATATAATATTAGAAAAAAGTTATAGTAATTTCTTAACTTTAACCCACGTTTTAATTTGCACCCCAATGTTTATGAGATTTATATTCATCTCTATCATTTTAGTTTTTTTTTTCAAATATGTCAAAATATATAGCCAATTGATCATTTGAACCCTTATTTGAGTGAATTATTGTTTATTTCTCAATATTAAGGGTTTTTAAAAAAATATTATATATTTTCAATTGAAGTTTTAAAGTTTTTTTATGACATCAACGAAATAATTATTAAGTACGTTTTCATCATTGTTTATTTCTCAATATTAAGGGTTTTTAAAATATAAATAAAAGACTAATTTGAATCAAATTTATTGTATAACCTAGCTTTTTATTTAATACTCAAATTTTAATTGTAAAATCTTGATCATCTATTTTGAAATAAATTAAAATTCAATTTTAACTTTTCTTGATCAAAATTAACTTTAATTTATATTAAAAAAATTAAGAAAATTTTGTAGACATCCTTAATTTTAACATATTCTATTTGCCTATCATAATTACAAATACTATATTTATTCTTTATAACGTTTCAAAATACCATATTTACCAGATTTTTAATTTTATCATTCTAATATATTTATAAATTTAAATTCATTGATGACCTCTCGCTTCGACGCTTCCACCGTTAGTTCGAGTGGTGACGCAGTCCGTTGTCATTTTTAATAGAGCAAATTGCATGAAAATACAATAAATTTTGTCTTAATTATCATTGTATACAACCAACTTTATTTTTTTAAAAACAATACAATTAACTTTTATAAATCCCCCATTATATACAAGTTTTTGTATACTACGGAAATTATGAAAAAGTTCATTGTATACAATGATAGCTAAACATTATATAAAGAAAAAAGCTATTTGCATACAATAAAAGAATTATAAAAATTGGTTGTATTATTTTTAAGAATTTAAAGCTGATGCATACAATGATAATTAAGACAAAGCTAGTTGTATTTTCATGCATTTTGCCGTTTTTTATATTCTCATTACTTTCGGGTTTATAATCAGGGCCGGCCCAAGACCTGTGCAATCTGGGCTTGGGCCCAGGGCAGCAAACACAAGAGGGGCATCAATTTTCTAGGTGCAATTACCATACACTAGGCTCATTAATCTGATTATGTGAAGAGGCAGAGAGAGAGACAACTAGCGAGGGCAACGAGGAGACGACCGGCGAACGAACCAACTGGGCAACTCCATTATCAATGAGTCGTTTGGAGTTCTCAAGGGCATCCCTGCACGATTTGCGAACTGGAAATCATGGAAAGGGCAGACTACGAACGATGTTGCAGCTAAGGCACAAATACAATTGGTCCATCACGCGATTTTGATGTTTGGTGACTCATAATCGAGCGGCTGAATATGATTTTCAAGCAACTGAAAGAGAGAGTTTAGTGAATCAGGATCGATGTTGCAGCAAGTTCATTGGACCATCGTATGTGCTGAAGTCAATCGGTTTACAGCAAGAATCAGAATCACAATTAGCCCTACTCGTCATCGCCGTTCCTAAATTCTCCTATTCTACATAATCACGATTTGTTCCCGATTCTTACCAAACTTTCTGCAAATATTGAAGAAAATTGTTGGCCACAAAGAGTTGCAAACCGATGGAGACCGGTAAAAATGGAAAATGGAGCACAGTGAGATGATAAGGTTGGAGTGGTCAATTTAAAGCAAAAAAATATTGGATCTTCTGGCACATTGTACATTAGGCATAAGGATGGTGCTTTTGACGAACTTGTGAGATTTTGGTGTGAGTATGTGGGTATTGTGAGACACTTTGTTTTGTTGTTTAAGCTACTTTTGCAGCAGGATTCAATCAATATGATTCATACAAATGACTAGCGCTCGTGATTTTGGCTATCAATGGATATATGGTTAGGGATATTAATTGTTGCCTTGTCGGTTTTCTTATTTGATATGTGGGATTATGGGCATTTCTGTAATACCATATGCTATATTAGTTTTTAGATAATGATAAATCAACTTAAAATTATTCTTTTAATTATAAAATAGTTTAATTATGTGACGACCGTAATTTTCTAAAATTTGCCAAAAAACTTTGCAATACTACTAGAAAACATGCAACGGAAGTCTTTTATTACAAAATATATCTTATCGAAACGATAAGAATACACACCAATTTAAAAATCATGACATCACGATCACAATACATTAAAACATAAATTGTTTATTTGAAACATAAACACAATGGTACCATACTAGACAGTATACTACCCAAAAGTCCCTGTCTCACCAAACAGTCTCTAAGCAACCCGCACGAGTACAAGACATATTTCAAAGAAACAAGTGTCAGCTTAACGCCTCGTGAGTCAATAGAGTTTACAAAATATCCAATTAAAACATTTCACAATTTAGACGGTAATAATAGATATTAATAAATAATCTATTCCCGCCCAATCTCATAGTTGACCAACCCATCATTAACCATTTAGCACATAAAGGTCAACTAATCACAATATCAATATCAAATTAATCCACATTACAATAATCAATTTCCAATACCAATATCTCAATAATCAATAGTGGTCTAGGGATAATATCTTAACCCACAATATAGACCCAGTTCACGAATCGCGTTATTACCCGAATAAGGATTATTAGAGCGCGACTTGTAATAATACATATACTGTAACATCTACCGCTATCGCTACTCCGGCGACGTGGTACACAACTTGTCCTACTATGCCGTTTAGGTGAAGTAATAACGGTGTATACCTATCGCACCTCCTTACACCCACATGATATTTATAATATACCACCTCTAGCACAAATATCATTCCAATGAGTATAAATACATCATCACGTTGTCTCGGACTTGTCATGAATGCCCGGTAACC
>JAUEJL010125518.1:0-11591 GCA_032274825.1 Drosophyllum lusitanicum | reverse complement strand
CGCGTTTTATTATTATTTAATACGTTTTTATTAATGTTTAATATTTATTATCGTTTAAACCAACTCGTGTATCACACAGGCATTTAGTCTAGTTCAATAATATAATAATAATAAGAATAAGAATAATAAAACTATAGTTTTAACTCCGCAACGGTTAATGTTAACAAACTTAGGAAGACAAGCAATTGAACTCATAACCAATTAATTACCCATGACATGTAAGTATAGAAGATAAGATTAAAGTAATGGGTTTAGTATCATCAAAATGTATCCAACTTGTCACGTTTTGCTATTGTATGTATCGAATTCTAAATTTTTGTATTGTGTATCAAACTTTTAATTTGTTGCTATTGTATGTATTTTGGTTACATAAAAAAGGAAAAAAATGTATAAGTTTAGTACATAAAAATATAAAATAGAAAGTTTAATACACACAATAACGTCAATTAAAATGTTTGATACATATAATAGAAAATTTTAAAGTATAATACACACAATATAAAGACATGACAAGTTGGATATATTTTTATGAACTAAACCGTAAAATAATCGTGAGAGTGAGACACGTAAAAGTTGAGTAATTGCTTTTTATTATTATTATTATTATTTTTGAGTTAATAATCAAATCGACAGTTTCTTTGCATCCGTGAGTGTTTGTGTTTGTGTTTGTATAGACAGACGGTAGACAAGTATAGACATATGAAAGCAAAAGCGAAAATAAAGTCAATAAAAATAATGTTTTCAATAAGGGAGCCTATCATTTATTAGACTAGGTCCTATTTCTTCCTTTTTTGAAAATAACTTAAATTTATTTTAAAATATACATATTTTATTTATAGTAAGATTATAACTCGTAACTAGAAGGAACACTTTTCAAACATAGCTATATTACAAGATTTTTTGATGAAAATAATCGAGCTAATACCATTGGTGCCTAACTAAGGCTATGTGCTGTCAATTTCTCTGTTTTCTATTGTCACATTAGCGTCATATCATTTTTTTTCATTCTTCTTTATCCCACTAACCCCCCACATCCATCATCCTCAATCATTTCGTATTTTTATTAAAAAAAAAGAAATTATGAATGTAAAGAGGAGAGAGATAGAGAGAAGAAGAAAGAGGGTAACCCGCTGAAAGAAGTCACTTTGAATTAAGGGGATAGGGCAATGGTGTTTTGCCTCTCACGCTTGCCTCACGCTCCATCCAGCAGGATGGAAGGCGTAATAGGGAGGCAACCCCACCTCCTTTTCTTCACATGCATGCGTCTGCCATAGATGGCGGAAGTTAAAGTCGATTATTACTTTTGAGAACGTTAATTATTTACTTTTTGAACTTATACAAGTGATTAAGGTCTGTATGTATACTATGGAGTGAATTCAACACCACCTTGTTTTGTTCTTTTTTTCTCTGTAGTAAGTAAGAGATTGATTATTATTATGCACAAACCGATTTAGATTATATATATACAGGGGAGGGTTCAAACGAAAACTGTTTTTCGTACGAGAAATGTTTTAACCAATCTTGGCCATTCAAGTGGTGAGTGAAATTCATGGATGAAGAGCGTGAGGGGATTGAGTGTGGCAAGGTGCATGTAAGGAATTCATGAGTGGACAATCCAATTGAAGGAAGGGGAATTGAACGGCTAAGATTGGTTCTCACAGTTCTCGTATGAAAAATATTTCTCGTTTGAACTTTTTCATATATATATATATGTGTGTGTGTGTGTAATACCCATTAATTAGGCCATTATTAAAAGTTAAAACCCAAACCTATTAACAAAACACTATTACTCAAAATAAAAATCCATTATCCTATTGTATAAAAATAAATAAAATAACACCATCTTAAAAAGTAGCTAGGCTAGTAAAGTAATAATGGACATAGGTAGAGGGCATTAGGGGAATTGTTAATGTTTGTTACATGTATGTAAAATTATTGAAGGAGCACATGGTCCACTTATAATCTTAGATGGATGGATGGATGTGTGCTTTCTTTCTTTTCTTTCTGTACAACAGTTCCAACCCGTGAAAGATAACGACCTTTCAAGGGGCTCCACCTTTCACATTACCCCTTAATTAATCATTAAGCGGGTGTTTAGGTTTGTTTATTAATTTATAATAATGAAATTTGTTTTTAGCAGATTTAAAAAAAATGTAAACTTTTATAAAATCATCATTGTATACAATGAATTTTTTCGTATATCATTTCTTATTAATTCTGTATAATAAACTTTGTATACTAACGTATTGTATACAACGTGGGTTTTGAAAATGATTGTATTTTTTTTTAAATTATTATATACCATGATAAGTTGATAACTAAGGTAAAATAATTGTAATTTTTCATGTAATTTCTCCTTTTTAAATTTAATAGAAAAAAAGTTTCAGTTACCTTTTAAATATGCTATCAAATTGTTTATAAATACAATAAAATAATTTAAAAGTACTTGTTTTTAAAAATAATAACACTCTTTAATACCGTATATAAAACAATTCATACATTTTTTTTGTCATTTGTTAAATTTCCAAGTTGTTACGTGCCAGTTTAACATGCAATTCATGCATCCATTATTATGTCATGAATCTTACAGGTATATTGTTCGTAGACATTCTATTTATTTCATATCTAATTAAATTTTGGGATATGTAGTTGAGGGTTTTTCTTGGCATATCCAAATAAAATTAATTTTCTTTAAATTACCATTTTTATATAACGAACTCTGATTTTTATTTTAAAAAACAAAATTTGAAAAACGCGCTATTGTAGTCAATTGGTAACTTGAACCTGACTCGTTTTTTAATTATTAATTAATTTTTTTTAATTATTAATTTTTTTAATTATTAATTAATAATTAATTTTTTAATTATTAATTAATTTTTTTGAAAAACGCGCTATTGTAGTCATGTTAACGAACCCGACTCGTTTTTTTAATTATTAATTAATTTTTTATTTAGCAAAATCAGATTAATCGGGTCATTTTCAAGTAAGCAGGTTTACTTGAACCTGACTCGTTTTTTCCTGTCATGTTCCTGTTGACCTTTTTTTATTTATTTATTTTAGTTTCATTTCAAGTTCGTATCAATCCATTTCGAGTTCAATTTAGAACATATTTCAAGTTCATGTGTCAGATTGTCAGGCTTTATATGTATTATGCTAAGAAAAATTTTATTTGCTCATACTAATTCTTCTTACTTTATACCCAGGTCTACTCTATAATTAACATACGTAGGGTGTGTTTAGCAACGGACTTACGGGGGATAATAGGGGTTTGGTATTCTAGTTTTCATAATCTTCAGCCTCAAGCCTTATTCGAATGTTAAAATCTTGAGGGGATTATTAAAACATAATTCCTCATAATCTCCCACAATAAAAGCTTTTCAAAGTAACTTAGGTTGCGTTTGGTTACGGAAAATTGTTTTCAGTTTTCTTAGAAAATGGGTGGAGTTTTCATTTTCATATTTTTGTAAAAAATTTAGAAAATGCATTTGGTAAAAACGATGGAGTTTTCATTTTCTATTTTAAAAAATTAGAAAACATGTTTAGAAAAAAATGGAAAAGAGAGGATATGGACTTTTCTAATTTTCCAGAAAATTGAAAAAGTGAAAACTCCTTTTTTTTTGGAAAATTTTAGAAAAAAGTATCAACCAAAAAGATTTTTAAAATGCTCACTTTCTATGGAAATTTTTTCTAGAAAATTAGTATTTTTTTTCTAAAACCAAACACACTATGGATTGGGCTTGAGATTATCAATTAATCAGTCACAGCTCCAGCTCTAGCTAGTTTCGTCAAACACACCCCTAATACACTAATTCTCTTTTTTCTCATTTCATCCATTGATTTTAACATGTGTTAATTATATAAGTATGCGAATAAATAAGAATAGAATTTCAGCTATTATCTATGTAATTGTTCAGTTTCCTTTTTTTGTACTTCTAGCTTCTTGCTAGCTCTTATTTATTAATAAAAATTATACCGCCATTAAAAAAAGTAAAACAATATAGATTTGCTAATAATAAATAAATTAATGTTTCATAGTACTAATCAAATTGCCACGGCACTCAAAATACGGAATCATGTCGAACCAAGTGTTGTGAATGGATGTTTGAACAAACCAAATAAACTATTTTAGTGGTGTGGACTGCCAAACCGCACCTCAAACATCCACATCCACCCCCACATTTTAAAAATAAAACAGTTACTTAATTAAACTACAATTTTTTATTCTAAAAATATAAAATAAACGTAAATATTATGGAGATGATTCTTTGACAAAAGAAGCTGACTCTTACACGTAAGTTACAACACACTTGAATCTAATGTATAAATTAATGAAACATTTATATACAGAGGTGGTGGACTATCATCTTGATGGATTGGTGGTAGTCATATCTAAATTTAAGCAACAATGAATACCAAGAATCCTAAGAAAAAGATTAGCATAGATTGAGGGCCAAAGTGTATTGAACCCATAATCCAGGGGGTGTGAATGATATTTTTGTAACTTACAACAATTATGGCCTGTCGAGTCAACATTATATGAGGAGGAGCATGTTTTTCTTGCAAGTTTTATCTTGGGAGAATGAAGGTCAAAATATTCATTATGTCTTGCCCTTTGTCTTCAAAGTACAATCCTCGTAAACATCACTTATAAAAATCATAACATCTTTTTTCCTAAAACGAGTTTCTATAAAGAAATGACAGTGTTGAGATAATGATATCTTTTCTATTTAATCTTATTTATACATAACAATATTTTGTCAAACATAATAAAAAAAGTTTATCAAAGGGTTTTTAGACCAGTGATATCTGATATTGTAAAGTGATGTCATCTTTTAAAAGGTTGTGTAGTTCAAGTCCTATAGCGGACAATGTAGTAAATTTAGGGGTATGTTTAGCGGGTGTGTGTGTTTACGTTTAAAAAAAATAAAAAAAGTTTGATTTGACAATTATACCCCTGAACATAATAGAAATAATTGATAATATAATTCTAAAGGTATAAATGTCATGATTGTTGTGTATGACAAAATATTGTGTGTACAAATCACCTCAAATGTTATGTTACTTAAAAATTTTGGATTTTAATAATTTATATACATATTTTTAATACAATTTGCATTAAAAGCCAACATTATCAAAATCAAATTCATATATTAAATTGTTTGCTTATGTACGAGATCAGAATCGATATTGTAAGTGGTAAAATGTCTTTATTTTGTTAATATGAGATTATTCATATAAGATACTAACATACATGATAAATTAATAATATAGTAAACGATCCTACTTATTTGTAATAATCGATTATAGAATATAGAAACTTACTCTCCAGACCAGTTAATTAATTAAGGGTGTTAAGGGTTGATTTAGACTGTGATCTTCACACCCACAAAGTAGTTGATTTAGGGATTTTAATGGTGTTTTTTAATCTCAAACACATAGTAGTGGAGCACACAACATTTTTTATAGCTCTTGGGTCGACCTACAACTTTAATACCACATCAAAATTTCATTTTCTTTTAAAAGTTTTATGTCTGGTCTTTTTGCTGGTAAGATTGTATCGTTTAAGCAGCTTACGATCTCACCTATGATCTTACGTCGATCATTTCATACTAGCGATCCTAGTACGATCTTGCATGTTTTTAAGAGATAAGATCATACGATACTACGAGCATTATCGGTATTTCGATAACATTTATGAAAGCAGTGATATAGTTATACCTTTATGGGATATGGTGACTCACTCAAACTCGATCAATCTAGATAAGGCGTAGCTAGTGTAGGTTGGTGTAATACTGGTTGGATTTACCTAAACACTTAGAATCTCAATCTTACTTTGATTTGTGATGGTTTAGTTGATAAATTCAAGCTCAACTCAATTGTCTTACATATTCCAGACTAATTGGACATAATAAATTACAAAAGAATTTCACCAATTAAAGAGGAGCCTAAAAGAACAACAATCTGAAGTGACTCAATTAATTACAAAAGAATTTCACCAACATCTAACAACCATGGACTCGACACCCAATGTTTCCAATTAATCGAGCAACTTTTAGATATATTTTCCACCTAAAGAAATCATAAATACCCAATTTGAGGAAATATATCAGCCTTTGTAAGCTTGTCTACTTGTCCGGTCAACATAAGCAACCTTGTTCCTTATATCTAATATAGCACGTACAAAAGTTTCACTCGGAGCTTAAATTAAGTTGATTTAAAAAAATGTCTTCAGTTTCTTACGATTTATATAACTCGACCTAATTACACCTTTAGTAAGAATATTTTTGAGGCGTTCCCATAGTATAGATCATACCCCATGGACATTTTTTGGCTACGTGATGACATACAACCCCAAAGTACAACATACACAGATCAAAGTACAACTTATAATGCAAACACCATTACATCAAAGAATTACAGTAACAAGATCTCAACGAAGCTCTCTTCTCACATCAAATGTTATTCTCAGTGTGGCTCTATGTAGTTAAATCTGTTATATAGTTAGTTAGTTAGTTAAGCTTCTAATTAGTCTTAAGTCTCTTGTATATATATACACTTAATTGTACTGTGCTTTGACTAATAAGAAATAAGAGCGTTTAAGCTTCAGCTCTCAAACCTTCTCTCTCTAAATTTCTCACTACGCCATCGCGTATGCTTATTTTCACACTACTTCCAGAGAATCATATATAGCATAGTTATTTACATTAAATTTGACAGTACGTCCTCCAGGTTTTTCTTGCGGTGATAACTAATTAGTGGTTACAACTTACATACATATCATTAGAGAATGTACATTAGAGTTTAGTATAGTTGACCCAGTCTAATTGTATAAATGGGCTATGACCCATTAGGGTTTTATATTAGGGTTTCTCTTGTACCATTTGTACTCTATAAATAGTTATCAATATAATACAAATACCTACGAGGTTTTCATTATTGTAAACATATGTAGTATAGCAAATGTCTCAACTGTTATCTCAGGTTTACAAACCCTTTATCAATTGTTAATATCCTTGTGTTAATCGTGAAACAAATTAATGTATAGAAACCTCAAAGATCGAGTGGTTACTATTTATTAATATCAATTATCAACATCACACAGTGTTATTAATTACAAGGTAAAGATACGATCTATTGGAGGAGCATTGTTTGCGGGTAGCTTGATTTCAAATGCTTAGATAATCCTGTAGATCGTGTAAATATCACCATTCTAAATCAATTATTTAACCCGTATGCGAGTATCACAAATATTGATTTGACACAATCAAGAAGACAAATATGATTAGTATACTATCAATTTGAGTTCGCTTATCTATGTATAGACATCCAAAAGTTAGTAATTTAACGCCAACCACCACCAATGGTTATGGTTATCACTTCCACAATTTTCTGGTGGTAACTGCATTCTTGTAACAATTATGTAAAAGGGTTAACGAATTTAGCAAGTGATTAACAAAATAGAATCAAAAAATGAAATAGATGAGCGTTGAATCGGCTTAACACTCAGATTTAGTAGCATCAGATAAGTTTAAGCTTTTGCAACATCATAAGTTCATAACTTGGCTTCATTGCCACCAGATGCACGGTCTCTAGACAGCGTAACCCTCTTGACCTCTACTGATTTAGGTCTGAAAATTCTATTAAATTTAAACAAGTGTGCACTACGCATCACCTAACTCGTTTATTCATTTACCAAGATAACTTGAATTTCATATGGGGACACTAAAATCACGGGCGTCCCATGGATTTTTGAGATCCTGTGCGAAGAGAAAAAATGGGTCCCTTAAACACACACAGAGGCAAATGATCACTTGTACAATGATATTTTAGTAACTAAAATAATAGAGCGGTAAAAAGATAGTTTATCATACATAGTTACTTGAATCGTGAAGTTCTCCTAACATTATTGAAAGCAAAGTATGAATCAACTATTAATTATCAGTACTCTATAAGATATCGATCTCAATAACTTTCATTATCAATATATCAAGTTTTTCTTGTGACATTCTGGATCATAAGTTGAAATTCGACAATTTAAGCTCTGAGAAACTTATTTATACAGATGTCACCGTTAGAGGAATAGTCAATAAGACTTAATGAAATAATTGCATATACATAAACAGTTGAAAGTTGAAACATTAAACAACGATTATATATCTAAACAAATCTGACATGTGATGTGGATCGAATGTGAAATATTTCAGTTTCTCCTTGATTGCTTCTCGAATGACGATTGAGTTTTCCTAATATGTATTTTTCGAGGCTTATAGAATAATTATTTTAATATAGCTTCCTAATATTATATTTTATTAAGTGACTCTAAAAAATTATAGCATTATATTATCTATATATAATACAGTATATTTGTATAAGAAATTGGACCCTTTTTAAACGTGGACCTTGTATGATTATATCTCTCGCACTTCCTTAAATACACCCGGACTAAAATCACTAACACGATCAGAAATGTTGGGGATCTGATTTATATAACAAATTTTTACTAACAATTCTTTGGTAGTCGTTTCAAAGTTTCAGGACTTTTTTTCTTATCTCGTAGTATTAAAAATAATATTTTAGACATTTAATGAAAAGTTAGACAAGTGTACGTGTCAAATAAAACTTAATAATCTCTAGTTATTTTGTTCTCGATATTACTATTTTAATGTTTTTTACATCATTCTTATGTCTTTTATTAGTTTAACTAACAAGGAAAATTCTATAACGGGTAAACGAAGGGTGTTTTTAGTTTAGGTTATCCGGGATGGTGAGTCTTTGACTTAGTGGTACATTGTCTAACCGGTATACCGGTGGTTATATATTTCAGGGTATTATAGTTATTTCCAAAACATCCTTCTAACAATCCATAATTAAAATCCTAATGTATTAGAATTTTTGACTTTTTCTATGAGAGGTAAGTGCTCTATCTAGTAGACTGTTAGGTGACGATTCAACAACAAAACCCCTATGAAGCTAAACATAAAATAAGTCATCCCGTATGAGAGCTTTTATTAAAAAAGACGAAATGCATTATGTAACTTGTGTCATCCAAATAAAAGTAGGCATGTCTTATTAGAATAAACAAATTACGAGAAAAGTGGGAGGAGTTGAAAAATGGTCCTAACACCTAACAATTAATGCAATAGAAGCAGCACACTAGCTAGTTTTTTTTTTTTTTTTGAGCAGCGAAAAAGAAAAGCTAAGCCATGAGCTTCGGTATGACCATCACCCAAGCTTAACAAACCTAAATAAATTAATAAAAATACTTTCAGCAAGATGTCCAAAGCATAAGAGTTACAATACAATTAGAAGAGGGATAATGGGTTACAACACCACATTGACCAATTCAATAAACTATATTTATCTTTAAATTTAATCCAAGTAAACAAAGTAGCTTGAGCTTCCACACTAGCTAGCTAATCATTTTTCCATTGAGTTATAATAATAATAATATAATAATAAATTAATATTGGTGCAAATCCAGTATGGATCTTTGGATAATAAAACAAGGCATGTGTTGTAACATGAAAACCACTCCAAAAATCAAAATGAAAACGACACACTTTGTGTACCGCTTTAATCCGCCCCAATAACTCTCATCAAACTTTGAGCTGCAACTTTTTGGAACCTTTAGCTTTATAATACTATTTATTGTTTATTAATTTGGTTTAAAACATAAAAGCTAATAATGATATCAGTTATAGGTTATAACAGAATAGTTTATTTGAGAATCGTTCTTAATAAGAAGTATTTTGAGAAAATCAAGCCTTGCTCTTTAATGACGGTCCATCTGGACACTATTCACAATTGAGAAATATGTAAAAAGACCAAAATACCCTTGTTAATGAATAATTAACGGTGATTACAAATGATACTCGCGTTAAGATTTTTTCTCGAATAAACGTTTTCCTACGTACGTTATAAAATGGGATTAAAACATATTTTGAAAGAAAGTTTTGTATTCCTTTTATAGGTGATACATATATAACGAGTACTTGACAAATAATTGACTCATTAATTATGTCTTCAAATAAAATGCGTAAAGTTTGATTCTCACATAGTTTACTTGAAAGTTTGTATTAATAATATATAAACGTATGATAACATGACAAATGTTTACATATAAAACAAAATCATTGCTGCATGTTAAATGGTATAGTATAAGCTATATATATACACTCAATTTTAGAAGTCTTTTATGAAGAAAATATATTATTGTTGTAAAAAGTTGATGTAAAAATGAGTTTTTACTCTCGATCTCTATCTATCAGTTGTGTATGGAGCTGTATTGTTCTAGATAAGGTATTTACAATATGTAATAGGTCCAAAATAAAGTTTGTATGAATCACAAATCAATGCTCTCAAAAAATAGGTATTTAGAATGGAAGACAATGAAAGAAAAAGAGTTAAACTTTAGTCTCACATATGTGGGTGAACAAAGTTGTGGTAAGTTTATGATCGAGTAAAAAGATATAATGCATGCATGATACGTTTCTTCTGTACATTGTGTGTTACTAGGGATGTAAATGAGTCGAGCTACTCGCGAGCTATTCGAGCTCGGATCGTTAAAAGCTCGAAACGAGCTGAGCCTTAACGAGCTCGAGCCCAGATTAAAGCTCATTTAATAAACGAGCAGAGCTCGAGCTCCAAAGAGTGGGCTCGCGAGCTTAAACGAGCCTAAACGAACTCCATATATAATATAATTTATATTTTATATGTTTAATTTTTAATAATTGTATATATCATTTTAATAAAAATATCAAAATAATACCCGAGCCTAAATGAGCCTAGCTTAAACGAGCCGAGCCCGAGCTTCATAAATATTAAACGAACCAAGCTCGAGCTCAACATCATAAACTCTAAACGAGCTCGCCTCGATAAGTGTCTGGCTCAGCTCGGCTCATTTACCTCCCTAATTCAAACCAACAAAAGTTAAAATTAAATTTTCATTTTTGATTAAATGAATTCTCAAGATTGAGGGGCTATTTGTTTGCTGTTGAATAAAATCATTCAGTACTGAATTTTGTCATTGAATGAAAACTGTGCTGAATGAAACAGAAGAACCGTGCCGAATCATTCAACCTTAATGTACATTCTGAATCGTTAATCATCACGTATTTTACTTTAATACCCTTTCTTTTACACGTTGTCTTGTTAAACAATCATATCTTATAATATAATAAATCAACATTAAGGTTTAATATGTAAATTGCATCATTCAGATTGTTCATTCAGAACCCTTATCAAACAACATGTCTCATTCACACAGTTTTATACAAAGCCTTTGAATTATTCAAACCATAAAGTCATTTAGTGTTTAATCATTATGTTTTAATAAACAACCCTTAAGCTATTCAATTTATTGTTTAATTTAATGACTATGATGGTACAATAAATTATATACATGTTAGTCTTGTGTGTGTGTGTGTGTATATATATGTGTGTATATATATATATATAACTTATGGGGACGGTTCAAACGAGAACTGTTTTTCGTACGAGAACTAATTATAGCCGTTGATAAAAAAGATGGAGGGTCCAGATTAAAGAGTTGTTAATGGATAACCTTAAACTAATCAAACTTATCCTTAATT
>JAUEJL010125508.1:0-11592 GCA_032274825.1 Drosophyllum lusitanicum | reverse complement strand
TTGTGTTTCTTCAAAACCTGTAATAGCTTTGATTTCTCATTGTCATTAAGGTCAGAAGCTATTATGACAGGTAATTTGGACTCGTCATCTAGAAAAGCGTATTCTAGATGTGTAGGAAGTTCTTTCAATTCAAGAGATGGTGGTTCGACCACAGATGGTTGCGTTTTGGATTCATCGAGAATTTCGAGGGTCTTGAAATTTTTAGAAACGAATGCCTATGAAAGGTGTTAGGATCTGGCTGATAGAATTTTAACTAAGAAAGATCTTCAGGAAGAGATCCCTTTTCAAGAATCTGCGTGTCAAGCACATCTTTCTCGGTTGAGATTGGAACACAGTCACGGAGATGGCAATCAAATATGTCAACGAAATAAAGCGCATCATCCTGATTGGGCGGTTGCTTCATGGATCTATGAATAATAAAGGTTACAACCTGATCCGCTACTTGGAGTGTAAGTTTGCCATCGCAAACATCAATAAGTGCACGTGAGGTAGCTAAAAATGGTCGTCCTAAGATAAGAGGAACATTCTTGTCCTCATCCATATCAAGAATGACAAAGTCTACTGGGAAAACAAATTTGTCGACCTTAACCAATATATTCTCCACGATTCCTCGTAGGTATTTCACAGATCGGTCAGCCAACTAGATAGACATCCGAGTGGGCTTAGGCTCACCGAGGCCTAGCTTTGAAAAGACAGAATAGGGCATGAGATTAATGCTAGAACCAAGGTCGGCTAAAGTATTATTGACCAAAAGATTCCCTATCAAACAAGGGATAGTAAAGCTACCTGGATCGGTTTTCTTAACTGGCAGCTTATTCTGAACAATAGCAAAACACTCCTCACTAAGTGTGACAATCGACAGGTCCTCTAATTTCTTTGTATTGCTCAGGAGATCCTTAAGGAATTTTGCATATTTAGGCATCTAAGCAAGAGCCTCAACAAATCGAATATTGACATGGAGTTGCTTGAAGAGTTCAAGAAACTTGTTGTATTGCTCCTCCATTTTCTGTTTACCTAACCTCTGAGGGTATGGAATAGTAGGCTGAAATTTAGGAACTGGGGGTCTAACTTACGCGGTACTTACGGGCCTGTCCTAGGTTGCGCCTCGTCAGTGTCCTCGGTGCGAACCCGTTTTTTTTAAGATCCTGAAGTGACTGGATCTTTGGATGTATCGGGGGTTTTGGATGTGTCAGACTGACTCTCTGAAGGCATAGGAGGAGGAACCATGGTGGTCCCACTCCTCAAAGTGATGGCTTTTACCTGTGCCTTGGGATTTGATTCGGTATTACTCTAGAGATGTCCAAGTGGCCTTTGTGAAAGAGTTTGAGAAATCTGGCCAATTTGGTTTTCTAATGATTTCAATATGGCTTGATGACTTCTCAGAGTAACATCAGTCTGATTGAGTCTAGCATCAGTCTGATCGGGCTAGATATTGTCCTAGAACAAGCTTCATGGAGAATTGAGAACCAAACTTCACCTCAACACAGTCTATAATCCACAGACAGATTGTCAGAGTGAAAGAACAATTCAAACACTAGAAGACATCTTGCGCGCGTGTATTATTAATTTTGGTGTAAGCTAGGACATGTACTTACCAATACCACAATTATCATTACAGCATTGGCATACCGGCTTATGAAATGTTGTCTTGTAGAAAGTGTAGAACTCTTGTTTGTTGAAGCAAAATGGGTCAAAATGAATTGGGTAGTACAGAAGTGGTACAAAAAACAAGAAGGCAAATCCAACAAATAAGGGGGTGTTTGGTTGGTGTCATTTGGGGAGATTTCATGGGATTGAGATTTCAAATCCCTTCAAATGTGGTGTTTAGTTTGCAAAAATAAGATGGGATTATAAATCCTAGGATTCTTTAAAATCCCATGGATGAAGGATTTCTCATTCCCTTCACCCCCATGGTATTTTGAAATCCCACAGCTGAGGTATTTTCTCCGGCAAGCCTCCGGCAAAAATTCCGGCGAACCATCACCGCTGTCGCTATCCACCCCTTGTCGTCGCTATCGACCCTTCATTGTCATCGTAGCCGTCAATATCTTCCTTCGTCACCGTCATTCAAACCATCGTCGTTTCAACCATCACCATCGTTGCTTCTCAATCCCTTCGTCGCCGTCGACCCGTTCGCTATTCGCCAGAAACTCTAGTCGACCCCTCGTTGTAGCCGTCAATCTCTTCCTTCGTTACAGTTGCCGTCAATCCCTTCCTTCATTGCCGTCATTCAAACCATCATCGTTTCGACCATCATTATCGTCGTCGTCGTTAGCCAGAAACCCTTCAGTTGCGTTCCGTTCACTGTTCGCAAGAAACACTAGTCGCCATCAATTCCGTTCGCAAGAAACCCTTCGTCGCTTCCTTTGTTCCGTTCATTTCCGTTTCCGTCGCTTCAATTGCCGTTGTCACTTCCATTCATTTCCGTCGTCGTTCGCCGTGGCAACGGATGTGGTGGTTGGTGGTGGCAATGGAGGTTGCAGGTGGTGTTGATGGGGTTTTGTGGTGGTGGAAATCCCACCTAAGAAATCTCAACCAAACACCACATGGGATTTTAAATCCCACCAAATACAAATCCCACCAAATGCAAATCCCATTATAAAATGCAAATCCCACCAAAAACAATACTTGAACCAAACACCCCCTAAGAGAATTATGTCAAGGGTATATACAACGAAGATTGGGTGTATTATATGAGGTCGTCTGAGAAGGATCATAAGATTAACCAAAAGGAATCATTTTAGCATTTGTATAAGGGGGTATATTGTTAGAATGTGCATCTATTTCTATTTTTGGTTCAATACATAGACGGTAGAGAAAGCATTGCATGAGCCGCTCTAAGATCACAAGCATCTTGTGATATATTGTTATCATCAATTAACAGTTGCTCATGTAGAAGTGTTCTATACACCGACTATTTAGAAAATAATCTCTTATCATGTGTGTGTGTGATTTGTAACCAAGATTGATTAGACGATTGAATAAATTAACTAGCCCTTTATTTGTGTGAAACAATCACCTTCATGAGATCCCTTGGGTTATCTTGGGTAGAATTCTCTAATCAACTGCACTGAAAACCTAATTGATCACCATCTTGGCATCTTCTAGTTGGGAATTGACAAAAACCCAACCATTACATCTAGTCATCATCCGAGACAAAGGATTATCAAAACCCTAAATCCCTAACCCTAGTTGTCAATATATCAACCCGTCATTCAGTAAAATTGTAGGTTGAGTATCAACCCAAGCAAATTGCTTAAGACAGAATCATCCACATTCAGCTAGTGTATTTTGGTCAAAGGTTCAAGTTCCATATAGGAGAAAAGTGTAGGCAGGGTATGCTTGAGCCTACTATCCAAGAAAAAAGTAGTTATTCTCACCGAAGAATATCAAAACAATACCTAATCCCGCCTCAGCAGGGTATAGGGAAGGTAAGATGTAGACTATCATACCTCTACAAATAGGTAGAGAGATTGCTTCCCAAGAGACCTCCAGCGGCGAAAGAGAGAAAAAAATTAAAATTAAAATTAAAAAATTAAAGGAATTGAAAAAATTAAAAGCCAAGAAACAAAAACGAAAAAAAGAGCGTATAAAAAGGGTCTTTCTATTCAATTTATTTTAGTTATTAAAACTAATTTGGTTTATTTAGAACTAATTTCGTTGATATTCTAGGTATTCTCCACTTGGTTATTTAGGGTGATTACTAGAAACTTTTAAAGTTGAGCCGAATATAGCTTTAAGTATGAGATTTAATTAATCATTTATTTAGTTAGTTATTACTTTATAAAACCATCTCCTACCTTAACCTATGCCCCTAACTGCACTCTCTTATCTTTCTACCCTTGGATCCTAATTCTCACCGAAGAATATCACCTTCAAAAATCATGATCCATCATCACTAGGTCCAAGTAGCTTGATCGTTGGAGGCTTTTGGCTATTTGATAATCTTAAAGGGCTTTCTATAAGTTTCCACACCTATCTAAAGATGTTTAAGGTCCCAAACCTTTCAAAGTCCCGAGCACTTTTGCAATACTCAAAATTTCATATTTCAAGATATCTCAAATAACGCACGAAGATTGGTATTTATTTTCCAAAAATTGTTCAAGAAGGGATTCAAAGTCATTTTTAATTTTCATACTTACGCAGATGTAAGTCAAAAGTCTTGCAGATTGTTTATGGCGTCCCGTGTATGAGTAGGTCATGTCTCAAGCTTCTCTACTTACACATCTCTTTAACATTCCAAAGTTAATTAACAAGCGAATCACAATTAAACATCAATTTGTGGTCTGATTTCATTCATGACAGTCTTATTACTGTTTTAACTAATGCAGGGAATGTTACTTTGAAGAACTAGGCTGTATTTGTCTCTTGATAAGCATAACAACTTAACAGGGGTGATAACCACAACAACAATTATTTTAATAATTATTGGATCAATTAGACACCGCAAACAGGTATTCTAATTTAAACATCCTAATACCACCTCAGTAGCTCTTAAGACAACTTCATACCATCCTAAGCTTATCATCCCTATCTCGGCATCATGATCTTCCTCATACATTCTATATTAAAATTTAGGTTATTAATCTCTATTGTTGAAAGCATTTCCCAATTCAAGAATAAAAGAGCAAGTACAACATCATAGCCAGTTTGATACCATATACCCATATATGTAGGGGTATGACCTAGGCTGTACTAAACTCCATTACCCTGCAAGGATTAGCTCTCTCAGTTGTGACATAGGCCATAAGCATAATTAACATCCAGGATTTTCCACATAGAAGTACTTATTAAGCATCCCAAAACAGTTCATAAACCAAACCACCTAACATAAAGCATTAGTCGTACATAAAACCATCAAATGCCAAGTTGATAAAACGGAACATACTTCGCTCCCAGTTCTCAAATACCATCTTGAATGACAAGGCAGAAACCTGAAAGACAAAAACCAACATTAACCAATCCTATAAAAGTGACTGTGAAATGTTAAAGTTCCAAAGATAATTGATTTGATCCATTCTCACCTTGTGTCATCATAGCCAAAGCCAAAGGTTTACGGCTTGCTTGCCTCCCTAAGTCCATAACTAGAATTAGGCATCCTACAATGGAGAGAAATAATGGTTTACTCACTTGAAACAATAAACGAAGTTTAAAAAGCAGAAAAACAACTAACTTTGCTAAACGGGAATACTTGTGTCTGATGTCTTTAACAAATTCTATTGATATCCGCTTGTGCTCACATGTTTGAGAATGCATTTTCAGGCCATGAAAACTTCCATTATCAACTTTGCAAATGTGACACCAGCCGATACCCTTTCTTGAATTATCAAAGGAATCAGAGCCACCCTAACCATTCCAAATATTCACTTGCAAGGCGATGCATTCACACATTCAATATAAAAAAGAAAAAGAAAACGATACTTACTGCATTAAATGGACCAGCACTTGGGAATCCCTGACAAGTATGACAACTATGACAAAAACCTGACTTGTCCTGATGTTGACAAGTTGACTTGGTGCTTTGATCAAGGTGGTGTGGAGCTGGTTCCACTGAAAAAGCATCAGGATGCTTCACAGTTGGAGCCCTAACTTGCTCACCAAATGGTACAGGTGGTGATGATGAGAAGACCCTTAATGGTTCATACAGGGGGGCAATTGTATGATTTTGACTTGCAGAACATGGGGCAGAGGACCCACCTGGCTGATACTGAGGGTAGAAAGTAAAAGACCCTGATTGATATGGACAAGGGGGGCTAAAGTGATCAGACGGCCTATTTTCAGGTTTTATATCATTTAAGTACGCTCCAGGACCATTAGAATTATTCAAGGGCTGTGGTTGGGTGAGTTGGTGGCCCATGTTCACATCATTCTGCTTCAGAATTGAACCAAATTGGGGAGGACAGGCATCAGTTGCACCACACCTCACAGTCATAATAGAAGATTTTGACTGGTTCAGAGTAGCAGGTCTTCCCTTGCTACTTTGAGAAGAACAGGGCTTCACATCATGTGCCACTCTGATCCCCTGTGGTGGTTGAACATAGCCAATAGAAGGTGGGTGTTGCATTTTCTGAGATGGGCATGCGTCAAATTGTGCAAAAGGACCAGCTAGATGCAGTTGACCTTGAACAGGACCAGTTGCGAATCCTGCAGATACCTTTGGCGCCTGCACATATTGCTGAGGCATTGCTTGTTGAACCTGAAGAACTGGAGCAGGCACATGAACTGGGAGTATAGACCCAGTTGAAGGCTGAACCAGCTGCTGGGCTGGGGCCTGCAGGACTTGCTGCTTATGAGTCTGGCCTTCTGGGTATGGTTGTAGTTGCAGTTGAGGATAAAACATATGTGGATGAGATGGCTGAAACTGAGGGACTTGCATCTGCTGCTGACCTTGGCCTTCAACACCATGTGAATCTGAGTACATTTGTGGATAAACCTGTGGGTGGCCTTCCGGGTTCAACTGGATTTGCGATTTAGAATAAGAATGCCCTACACAAGGCTGAGGAAGATCCATCTGTTGATGAGATTGCTGAAATTGGGCACCTTGTGTCTGCTGTTGACCATGGTCTTGAACCGCATTTGTATACGGATAGGTCTGTGGATAAACCTGCTGATTAATAACATGACAGCACAATAATATTTAACAGAAACAGAAATCAGTGACTAAATGAATGTCGTATTACATTCACATTGCAAATCTGAGCATGCTCCTCAGCTTCACGATGCAGAATTTGGATCCCACATTTTGTGCATATGACTAGAGAATTGCCAAAGGCACATTCCGAGTGGTGGACACTGGACTCAGATAGAGTACCCTGCCACACGCATCCACTCCTATGATAATAACAACACACGGCAATTTTTCCAATTGTTTCCGCCAGAGCTTTGTTGGTTTCAATAAGCGGCTGAAAGTATGAATGATACATGACTTATGATAATAAGTTGGAAAATATTTAATTAACAGATTTTAAAGAAAAAACAAGCGTTTACCTTTGAACCAGATTCAGTTACCAAGTATCCATCATAGGGGCACACCTGAGTACTCTTTGCAGTATGTACCAGACATGGTTTGCAGTAGAGATGAGTGCAAGGTGTCTGGAGTGCTTCATTTGGATATACAAGGGTCCGACAAACAGGACAAAAGTATGCACCAGCAACAGAATGAATGTTAAAAATACACTCGTTGCTAAAGCCCATTTTGGGTCAGTAAAACCGATGCAGAATAAACTTAAAAAAGGTATTAAGCTGCAGGAGGAAAACCAACATATTAGCAACAAAGTAGAAGCTAGATCAACATGTGGTGGCGAATTTTTCCTATAAAACTTTAACCATTTAAGTTACTAGATCAGCTAATGCCACATTAATAAATGTCAAATAAGTGTAGCGGGAAACAAAGACCAAAAGAAGCCCTTTGGTGTGCTAAGTGGTGTGTGTAACTTTAGCACCTTTGCTATCATCATATCAGCCCAAGTTGGGGATAGACTATCTTGCTTTCCTCTTTATTTAAAACAGCACCATGTCACGTGTGAAATTATAAATGTTGTTTAGATACTTAATAAGGTATGTTAATTAGAAGAAAGGAAAAGGGGAAGCAGACAATCTTTTGCATGCTTAATGCAACTTAATTAGCCGATAAACCTAACTAATCATGGCTAACTTACCAACAACAACAAGCCTTTATTGCAAAGAAGCTGGGATAGGCTAAATAGGAAACCCAAAAGAAGTTTAGAAAGGGACTTTATCTTTTCAAATGCAGACAAGTAATGAGTGTCTTCCTTAGGTATTTTCACAATTCATAGTGGTTTCACAATTAATGAATCAATCATGTTAACAACTTAAAAAGCTATAAATGATATGCGTGTGACCAACTTTACAAAAACCTCTTTTCATTGAATAAAAAATGGTATATCCTTGCAACGAAAGAACAACTAATGTGGAGTAGGGTAAAGAATTACAAAATAAATGTTAAAGAAATCATTCATACCGAAGTTCTAGTCCAGCAGTCAAGCGATCATGAAAGCAGAAGCGAAGCCAGAAAAAAATCATGAGGGGGCATGTTACGTATTAACATCGACTTGTTAGCTTAAGTTTCATATTTTACTGATTTTAACATTAGTGATAAAAGTTTAAGAGAAAACCTAAATCGATAATTTATAAGTATGTTTTCCACCTCCAAAGATGATCAATTTTAATATCAAAGTAACCATTTACTGTTTTTCTTATTCAAAAAATATGAAAATACGTACATAATTTTTATTGAAAAAACTAGCAAGTTTTATATAAATTTTTTCTAAAAAAAAACTTGAATTTATGTTCCAAACAAGATATAGGATTAAAAATCATTGAAAAAGCACTAGAAGGTATATGTGGTTGCCTAGGATCGAACTCACAACCTTCAGGCATGCTCATGACAATTGTACTACTAAAGATGCATTACAATTACCATATATTCCATGTGTGTGTATGTACATGCACTAACAATTCAGGGAGAGGAGGGAGTTGGCCCCACTGCATGAAAGGCGGAGACATTATTGATAATGATTAGCTTAAGAGGAAAGCAAATCCAAAGGAATAAGATGGTGACAATACAAATCTATAAACTTCTTGCTCTCAAGAGATGGGAGATTTAAAAAGGTGCATTAGCAAATTGATCTTGATTTAAGCACGTACATGCAAACCATGACGGATAGTTGTACAAATATACAACTGACATAACATGACATCCCTAAATCATCTGTTGTGATCAGTGTCCAAGGAGGCCAAGCCGCCAAGGTATGATAAAACCCTTGTCACGAGACAAGCCAGCAAGGTGTAGGTGATACAAGACTAAACATGAAACAAAATTGTTTAATCCTATTATACTAACAACGGATCACTATTATAGATTTACCTAACAATTAAATGATCAGTAAAATAATTTAAAAAGGAAGAAAATAAGGAAAGAAATCTTTTGGCCATATTAAGAGAATAACAAAAAATTTTAATCCACAAGCTTTGCGCCGCACTACTTAAATGACGTAAGCGAACAAATGTGATATATAATATGTAGGGTTTAAGACTTACTTTTTTTATGCTAAGTTAAACACCTCTTGTTCCCACATTATATTTCACAAAGTTCCTCATGTGGGATAAGATCTACAGTTTCCTTTAGACTTGCAGACAGCATTATGCTAATACATAATTAAAGGTGGCAGTTCATCCTCCCTCTGATGATCATCCCACTTCTTCAAGAACATTTCTCTACTCAAAAGAGGCAATGAATCCACATACCAAACATCAAGCTTAGGCTTTAATGCTTTATCCAACCACTTGTACAACACTGCACATTACAGATCCTTGTTCTAATGTAAACACGTAAACACACAATTCAGCCCTAAAAGGTTAACATCAGATATTGTGTTTTTACTAGTCTTGCTTGAATGGTGCTGTATAAAATCCTGAACACTGAATAAACCACCATACATGACTAAGATTTTGTAATGCATTAAGTAGACTAGATATGCATCATATGTCAAGTTCAGAGTTCTAACAAAATTACTAATAATTGGCCGGTTTATGTTATATTTCATCATCTCTAACGGGTCAAATGTGTAAATATAAAGAACCAGTTAAAACAAAACTCAAGCTAGACAGATCGAACTGCTTATCACGTTATAGATAAGAATCAATCAATTATTATTCTAAAAGATAAACCCCACTTAACCAAATCGTCCTAACATAGCATGTCGCCACCTCTACTTCATCGTATAAACTATAAATAAATGTTTTTCATGTTATCTCAAAACATTAATTTTGGAGTACAATTATAAAGCATCATACAACGAAAAACTACTAGGTTAAAGCACGATCGGAAAATGCTGTGCATACGGAAAGCAAGAAAGTTGAAAGCAGATTGATGAATCGGCAGTAAGGTTTACATCATTGCAAGAAATAAACCTTATTACGATAGATTAACGGCAATTGACCGGCTTTCGCTTCTTTCCTTCGAAAAGAACTGGAAGTGATTACCACTTGCTCAAGTAAAATGCATAGGAAGAAAATTAAAAAACAGAAATGTACAAAAAATTGTTCGATTTCATAGTAAGAAAACGGTTTCGACGAAATGGAACAATGGGGATTTTAGCATCAGAAAGATTTAACGATCGTTAAGAAGTGCAATTGATCATCCGCGAGATTCTAGCAAAAGTGGTGCTAACCTGCGTCCACAGCACTCAGCAGAGGTGGCAATGTGATCGAGGGTAGAAATGTGAAGGTGGTAGGGTAAAGTGGGGGGTTTCATACGTCCGAGTGTCCGACGGCTTCGGTGGCAACGCTAACTAACGCCCAATCCTCGAGGGGAAAGGAAAGGAAAGGAAAGAAAAGGACCTTTACGTAGATTTTCTTTTAAATCCTTTTCTTTCCAATTTAAAAAAAACTCGAGAACATGACGTAAAAAATAAAGATAAGTCAAAAACTAAATTTCTAAAAAAATAAGGCAATAAACTAAAAACTTATCAAAAAAGTTAAAATAAACACCAATTAAACTAAATATGGTTATTGATTTATTTGTTCCTCTTATATACAGGTTGATTTTAAAAAATAATTAAATTAAACATTAATAAAAACTATTAAATAATTATAATATACGGAAGAAACAAAAATTTAAAAATGACGACAAACAGATTCAACATACAGACGAGCGGTGGAAACGTCGATGCGAGGTTGAGTTCAGATGTGATAACAAAAACGTAGTATCATAATACGAACTGACATGATTATATTTTTTATACAAATCATAGATCATTATTGTTACAATTAAGACAATAAGATCAGCTATTTATTGGTTATAATTAAAAAAATTAGAATAATTATAAAGTAATTTTAAAATGGTAAACTAAAATTTAGTTAAATATGATATTTTGAAATGTCATAGATTTAACTATGATATTGTATATTAGGGTGGTAAATATAATATCTTAAGGTTTAAAAATAACATATATGAAATTTATTTAATTATTTTGATTCAAATTTTACCAATAAAAGTCAAAATTGGAATTATGAATTATCAATATTGAGCAATTAAGTTTATTTTATTAAATGAAGAGTTAGAATCATGTAATAAATTTGATGTTTGTTAGTCTTTTGGTATATTAAATAATTAACTCCGGATTGGGTGAAATAAAGGTTTGGTGGTTGGAAGGATCTAGATTCCCTCGAATGAAGGAAAGTTTAGACACAAAGGATTCCCATTCCATCCTATAAATGGTGAACCAAACGTAATAATCCTTGAAATTGTATTCCAATTCCCCGTAATTCTAGATAATTCTAGCAAACTAAACGTTACCTTATTATTAGCTACCCATCCACCTATATACCTTCGAAACCCAACTCAAATGACCTACAAACCCAACTCCAACAGGGAGTCACATTGAATACAATGTAACATTTTAAGAAATTTGGTATATCAACCACAAAAAATTGAAGTATGTTTTATCTAATAATCATATAAACAAAGTTCTTTGTCTTTCTATACGGTTTGTGTAACACCGCTTCTGAAAACAGTTACTTTGGTGATAATTCAGTTTTAGCAGCGGAAATTTTTCTTTTAATATTAAC
>JAUEJL010125497.1:0-11593 GCA_032274825.1 Drosophyllum lusitanicum | reverse complement strand
TAGTCCACCATTAACTCCATAACCCAACACATTACTATTTTCTCAATAAAAATATTCTCTTATTTATTTTTATTTATTTCTGAAGTTCGGGTATTACAACTTGCATTAGGACTTAGAGCCATTTGTTTCAAGTTATCATCCCAAATCCGTTTTCAAGGAGATTTCCAGCAAGTTCTACAAGGGTATACTTCTTCTCTCTTATCTTTCTTTTGGTTGCATGTTGGTTTTGCAAGATTCACCACCTTTAGGACTTCATAGGATGTTTTGTGTGTTTGTTTCTTGCTTCCGTTGCGTGTTTTGATCCCCATGGAATCCCAACATATCGTCTGCGGAATTTAGAAGGATTAATGAATTTACAGATGATTGAATATCGGCATATGCTTAGAATCACCAAGTTATGTGATAAAAGAGATATCCATATAAAGGACAAGATTGTCGATATTATAGAGGTTTTAGGCAACAAGCTTTCATAAGTGTATTATCCTATCTTCAAAGTGAAGGAATGAAATTGAATACCTTTGAGCTGCAAGACTTAGTGGATATGTATGATCTATACAGATGAAATTCACTATTAATAGCTCATCAGTTCTTTGTGTCGGTTTTGAAGCCCTCAAGCGTCAAATGATGAGGCAAGCTTGTCTTTTTGCATATATGGATATACAACTGGAGATTGAAAATAACGTTCAAAAAGTCAATATGAGTAGATTGAATTGAAAGCTGGATAATCTTCAAAGCCTTGACGACTACACTATTATAAAAGATACAGAGTTTGGAGTTGTCTACACCAATACATTCCACGAGAAGTGTTTCATGTGGTTCATTGAATATCAAAAATATTCTTATGAAACACCGAATAAAATCAAAATGGTGTTAAGTGAAAAGACAACGAGTATGTCAACAGATTATTCAATAAAAGGTTGCAACTTGAAGATTACTCAAGGATCTCTAGAGCAACTGAAGCAATTTCTGACCGACTCAAATTGTGTAAGACTATCAAAACATTTGATTTAAACATATGCAGAGCCGTTTTCGAAGATCACACTCCAAAGAAATTTTATGTTTGAAAGAAGGATGCTGAAAAACGTGAGAAGATCACCGCCAGTCATCAATTTGATAAATATTTTTATGCTTAATTGTAAAACGAACACAAAGAAAATTGTTAAATCCCTTTATTGTGTTCATTTATATTCTAGTTAGGTAAGTTTGGTTACCTTATGACATATGACTAAGTTTATGGTATATTATGTAAATAGCGTAAAGATATAAATAGGAGGTTGAAAACCCTAATTAATTAAGCAATTTATATTTCACGTAACTGTGTTCTCGGCTCTTGCTCTCTCATGTATGCATACATACATATCATCTATTTTGTATTGATTGCTTTAATTCTTGATTAATACTTGATACCCCGATCAAACATATGTAGATCTTTTCTATTTTTCAAGAAAGAAGCTTAATAATGAGTGGATTATAGTAACTTAGTTAATACCTACTCAAACAAATATACATTCTTTTGAATGTACTTGTGATGTAATATGACAATTGACATATCTCTAACTTTAGCCTCCTTATGTTACAAGTAGGTGTTCAATCTACACAAGTTTGAATTGTTAGATTATTAATAAACGATCCTTTTGAATAGTAAATTTTGTTCATATAAATTTTTTTTTATCGCTGACACACAACTTTAATTCGAAAACTCGACTTATAAAATACAATGAAAGAAAAAATTATCAAAAATCTATTTTTTAAAATTCAAGAACACTCTTCACCCCGTTGATTGTTTTAAAACAGAACTCCAAAATCAATTTCAAAACATGTGTTAGAGTAAATAAATTTTGACGTCCTAACAGTTTTTATACATCATTTAATTTGTTTTAACCAGCAATAACTCTAGAAGCTATGTTTATTAGACTATACGTTATGCTCGATCTTCTACCTCACTAGCGGCTCCAATATAACCCCACTCTGAAACATTGCCTCCCCACCCTATCAACACTTTAAGCATTTCATCCTCGTCTTCACATACTCGATCAGAGACTCTTATCACTCTTTCTCGCTTTTCTCTCGCACATATACTTGGTTATTAAAATAAGTGGAACGGGGTAAAAGAATAAAAAGATGTGTATTACCTCATTAGAAAGATGTATAAAGAGCGAGTAATGTGACGCTACATGACATAAAAAAGAAGATATAAAGGAATGCGTAACAGATGATCTTGAATTTTACTTTTAATTAGGAAAATAAAAAAATCAATCAAGGAAGTGATATTTGTAAAATTGTGAGAGTTTAATGTCTAATTTGAATAAAAAAGTTAAATAAAAAGGAAATTAGGGGGCCACATCAATTATGAGTGCAAATATTTGCCACGACTTCAAACATAAAAAAAATAGTGGTTGAAACAGACTTGAGATCTCCATGAGCCAATCCCAATCACAAGCTTTCATCGCAACCACATCTCTTTCTTTCTACTTCTTATCTTTGTCATATTTTATTTTATTTCTATTTTTTTTAATATATCTATATTATATTTTCATGATAAATTAATTTCTTTTGTTTCGCCATCACATATCATGCGATTCGTTACATAAGTGGTGAAGTTGACAGGTGTAAAAATTATAACAAAACCTAATCTAATCTTAATCAAATTCATCGATAATAATACTTGTAAATTCAATTTTATATAAAATAAATACACATTCATTAATACATCTTATGTAAAGCTAGACTCGCATGAGTTCGAGTTCGATAAAGACTCGACTCATTTACAGTCTCATCTACCCTCACAACTTCAATTTCAATACATACATATCACCAGTTATATACTTATACATATATAATTATTTAATTAATGTTTGATTTAAGAGTAAAATAGAAGAAGTTGCCATTAAATTAAGCTAGCTAATTAATTAATTAAGAATGATAAAGAAAAGAAAAAAAAAGGAAGGATTTATACAAATGGCCAAAGACAAACAAAGGGATGAGGAGTGTGGATAAAACGTGGACAAAATCCACCAATCAGAAGCCACTGGAATCCCTTCCCTTGGCCCCTAATTCCTCTATTTCATCGCCATTTACACAAAACCCATCTTCAATTCCCTCCGATTCGCCCTTCCCGGTTAGGGTTTTTCTATCACCATTGAAAGGATTCGAGCTTTCCCTTCACCAATTATGGCTGTATCGAGTGCTTTTGCTGGTGTAAAGCTTGAATCGCTCTTTCTCAGCAATGCTACTACTACACCTGCTTCTTCTTCTCCTTCTTCATCTCCCCCAACTTCCCATTTTCAAACCGGCGGTTTTTCGTCTAAACCTCGAAAATCCCTAATTCACAGAGGAAATCTTAGGTGCGAATCAGCTGCTACCTCCGATGTTGTTGTTGAGAATTCATCAGGAAATGCTTCTAGTCTCTCTGCTCTCGAACAGCTTAAAACCTCCGCAGCTGATCGTAAGTTTTCTTAACTTCCATTTTCTCCAATTTCTATACAAGTTCACCTTATTCCAGATAGAAAGAACTGCATTGTCATGTACGATATCATAACTAGTGCTTCCAAATGCAAAAATTGATATTTTTTAAGTTTATGTCCAATAGTATTATTGTATAGTTACACTTGTAGTTTCCCATTTTGGCACACATACATGTATATTTTGTTATACACACACACAAATAAGCATTTAGAGGTGAAGAGACATATATCTAGTTAAAGTTGGTTAGTACGAATGAATTTGCGCATCGAGATTAGCAGCATATACCAAAGGAGCATTGACACCGAATTAAGGATACTTGAATTACCAGTTCAATAGTTATATATCATCAGCTAATCATTAAAGGAGCCACACGTCGATATCTATTAATATTAACAATAACAACAGAAACCATCTACCCTCGATTAAAATCACTTATGGAATCATCAACCAAAAACAAAAGATACAAGAAGGTGAACACATGAAGAAACAAGGAAATGAAAAGACTCCGTGTAATAATGTTTTCATTTTTTTTCAAACATCATTAATAATACAATTCATTCATTCTTGCCTATGCTGCAATCAGGGTATACAAAGGAAAAGAGTAGCATAATTGTTATTGGTCTTAGTATCCACACCTGTCCAGTAGAAATGCGTGAAAAACTTGCAATCCCTGAAGCAGAATGGCCGAGAGCAATCAAGGAGTTATGTGCTTTAAACCACATAGAGGAAGCTGCTGTTCTATCAACATGCAACCGTATGGAGATCTATGTTGTAGCTTTGTCTCAGCACCGAGGAGTCAAAGAAGTGACTGAATGGATGTCAAAGGTACTTGTGTTTTTTTCTTCTGGGAAGTTGTAATAATAATCACTTGTGATAGTGTTGAGCATTTGAAATTTCATGATTTCTTTGAGAAAGTAATGGTTAGAATACTCTACTACAATTTGAAAGTCATTATAATAATCATTTCACCTCCAAGTATTATTAACAGAGAGAGAGGTACAAGAATTTGGTTACTCAAACAGTATAGACTGATTATTGCACTGGAATCAAAATAATCAGATGCTTTCAAATTGCACTTCCAAAAATCAATTGAAAGGATATATCTATTTTTTTAGAATAAGGTTAGAAGGTGAATTGATTACAACATTTGTATCTGACTACAGACTGGCGGAATCCCTGTTTCGGAGATTTCAGATCACCGTTTTCTGCTATACAACACAGACGCAACACGCCACATCTTTGAAGTGTCAGCAGGACTTGACTCATTGGTCCTTGGAGAAGGCCAAATCCTTGCTCAGGTCAAACAAGTAGCCAAAGTGAGTCAAGGGGTCCCGGGGTTCGGGAGGAATATAAGTGGTCTATTCAAGCATGCCATCATGGTTGGGAAACGGGTCAGAACTGAGACCCGTATAGCAGAAGGAGCTGTTTCCGTGAGCTCAGCGGCAGTGGAATTAGCATTAATGAAGCTTCCTGTTTCAGCCCATACAACTGCTAGATTCTTGCTCATAGGAGCAGGAAAAATGGGAAAACTTGTGATCAAACACTTGGTGTCAAAAGGGTGCACAAAAGTAGTGGTTGTGAATAGGTCTACTGAAAGGGTAGATGCCCTTCGTGAGGAGTTTAAAGATATCGAAATCATATACAAACCACTTGATGATATGATGACTAGTGCTGGTGAAGCTGATGTGATCTTCACCAGCACTTCTTCTGAAACCCCATTGTTTTTAAAAGAAAACGCCATTAATCTTCCACCCGTGAGCTCTGACGTTGGAGGAAAACGTCTTTTTATTGATATATCGGTCCATAGAAACGTGGGTTCTTGTGTGAAAGATCTTGAGACCACAAAAGCATACAATGTGGATGATTTGAAAGAAGTCGTGGCTGCTAACAAAGAAGACAGGCTCAGAAAAGCCATGGAAGCTAAAGCAATCATTAATGAAGAAATAAAACTATTTGAAGCATGGAGAGATTCACTAGAGACTGTGCCTACAATCAGGAAACTAAGGGCGTATGCTGAAAGAATCAGAACTAGTGACTTAGAAAAATGCTTGCAGAAAATGGGTGATGTAAGCAATAATACAAAAAAAGCGGTTGAAGTTTTGAGCAGGGGTATCGTGAACAAGCTTCTTCATGGACCGTTGATGCATTTGAGATATGATGGAAGTGATGATAGGACTTTGGATGAGACCCTTGAGAATATGCATGCTCTTAACAGAATGTTTAATCTCGAGACCGAAATTTCTGTTTTGGAAGAGAAGATTCGAGCCAAAGTCGAACAACAAAAGTGAGCTTCTTTATCCGTTATTGTTGTTATTTTTTGGGCCTCATAACACACTTGTGCAAGTCTTGAATAAGAGGTAACTTTTTCCTCATACTGTCATGCAGATAGTTAATCTGGACAACTTCCCAACTGTATTTGTTCATGAAATCCTTGTAATTACATTACTGATTTAATTGATACAAAGATATAATTTTCATATGTACATTTTGTGATTATATCTTCCCATCAGATTGTGCTTCTTTATGAAGTTTGATCATATTTTCAAATAAATCATATGCAAACATTCCAACTAACTTTTTAGCTCTTACAAAATATAACAAGCCATAAGCCCATCGAATAAGCTCAACTAAAGGCTAGTTTCTTGATCCTTGTTTATTAGGTAATTGATTTTAAGGGGTTGTTTGGATTAGTTTATTTTTACACCTTGTGAATTTATTAACATTTTGATAAGTTCATATGCGGATTTTTGAGCCTTATGAATTCAAGTTTGTGACTTATTTAAGCTCATAAACCGAAAACTTGGCTTATGAGCGTATTTAAAATTATAATAAGTTAGTAAGTAAGCTAGTAAAAAAATCTCCCAAAAAAGCAATCCAATCACACCCTAAGGACCACCCGTAGTGGGGTGGTTTGAGCTTGTCATGCCCAAGGTCGGCTCGTCACCACCATGACAAGCTAAAACTCTCCTTCCCCTTTTTTTTTTGGTTTTTGAACTATGCAACGACCACAAAAATGCAACCGCTGGTGATGTGGATGATAATGTGGAGGCTATTTATACATGTCATGACTGTGAATGTTTAGTCATGACCATGTCATAGGTTGAAAAGCTAATGTAACAATCATATATGTCATGACTACGAGTAGTCTAACTAGTAGATTATAAAAGTTTTCTCTCGCTTAGGCAAAGAAAACAGGCTTAGGCACACAAGATCATAGGACAGCCCCTATGTGACTTGCATTAACCCAAGCCCACTAAACTAACACATGGAGATACAACCCTGGCCTATACCCACAAAGGCCCATGACAAACCCATGGGTCACAACCCACAACAAACTTACACTGCCACTATTATTCCAAACTTTAACAGTCCTCAAACTAAAACAACAGTGCACACAAACACTACAACGAATTGAGGCTTAAATTTGAGTTTCTGGGATCGTACATGAAGTTGAAGTGAGGTTTGGTGAGAAATTTGTGTTGTAGAAGGTGGAGCGTGGTATGAGAGAAGATCACATGATGACATTTCACAAAAACTCCCCTGTCCATATGTGGATGAATGTTGAAATTGACGTGTACCATTTGCTCAACATGTTTGATGAATACCCATCATCCATTTTTGTAGGCCCATTTCTTCATTCCAAAACACATGCCTGCAGTCAGTGTAAGGCTTTCAAGTTGCCAAGAAAACACCATAACCACCAACAAAAACTAGTACTATGTATGATTTCTTTGTGCAATTTTAGGAACATGAAATGCTCATTGATTGAACAGCATATCAAGGACTTAAGGTGGGGATGCCTTCTTTACTCTTACATTATTAACTTCCTATGTTACTTGTTGTACCACGTCACTCACTCACTCAATTTTCTTTCTTTATGTAATTTATGTATTCTCTATATATTAAAGTGAGGGAAGTGGTCACTCCATCACTCTTATAATAATACTTTCATGTTAACATCACACTCTCTCTCACCATACAACCCATCCTCTTATGCTAATGTATTACCACATGTTTCAAAATACTATCTTCATTTTGTAATAAAATCCGGTATAAAGTATTTACATATTTCACCATTTTAATATGTATAATAATGAAAGTCATGTCGAGAGTTTGCCCTGCGTTATAATGTTTTTTTGGCGGGAATTAATCTCCTATTCTTTATTCTTGTGCCAACAATCATTTGCTATTGTCGAAACCATCTATTTTCATAAAGACAAAGGTTGGGTCCCTTACTTGTAGTCTCTTATTTGCAACAAGACTTGTATTCATTTTACAAAACCATTTTAATAAAAATCTGAACTACAAATTCACTTACAAGCTATCCATCTATCTATCTATATGTTTAAAGAATGATCTAAAAGTTAGGGTGTGTTCGGCAGGGGACTTTTAGGGGATTATGAGGGCTTGAGATTCTAGTTTTCATAATCCCCAGCCCTCAAGCCTATACAATCTATCCATCTATCTATCTATATGTTTAAAGAATGATCTAAAAGTTAGGGTGTGTTCGGCAGCGGACTTTTAGGGGATTATGAGGGCTTGAGATTCTAGTTTTCATAATCCCCAGCCCTCAAGCTTTGTTCGGGTGTTAAAATCTTGAAGGAATTATTAAAAACATAATCCCCGTAAGCCCCCAAAATAAAAGTTTTTTCAAATAGCCTATGACTTGGGCTTAAATTATCAATTAATCAGCTCCAGCTCCAGCACAGCTAGTTTCACCAAACACACCCTTATTATATCCACAAATTGAAACAATTGTTTCAATAATAACGTGACCCATGTAAACCAATAAATATCATTCAAATAATGTGATCATATTTTTTTATTGTTTTAATTAATAAGGCATAAGTTATTCGATATGTATATAATTCTTGTATATTTAAATGTATATATAATAATATTTTGTACATAGAAATCACCTATATATTATGAAGTTATAATTAGCAAAATCAGCTGCAATAATTAAGAAATCACAACTACATTAAGACACTTGCGGTTTAATCATCCATCATACCTTTCCTTACAAATTCATTACCCTCTGAAAACCACGTGCCTTCACGTGCCCCCTCGCCTCCCCTCCCTTTGATTTTCAATATATTTTTTCTACATTAAACTTATTCAGTATTTCCTTCATTAACAATTTCCCATTGTAATTTCTTTTTTGTTAAAAAAATAAATAGGAAAATCTAATAATAATTATATCTAAAACCTAGCATTTTCAAAGCCGTGCAGATCGCTGACTCTATTCAACGACTTCTTCATCACCGCAACTTTAGCCAGCTTCTCAGCCGCCCTCCAAGCAGATGTCGGCGTTAACGGCTCTCCATTTTCATCCACCATTACCCCTTGCTGCTGCTGTTGTTGTACAATTTGCTGTTGGTATTGTACCCGCCATTGAACATCCACCAGCTCCGAGTCTAGCCCTTTCACAAACTCTTCGGCCGACGCCGACTGCATTAACAGAGCCCGAGCCGACGATAGCAGATGTTGAGCCGTCGTGAGCTTATTATGTTCCACAAGGAGCCTAGACTCCGCCACTGCTCGTGTGGCGATGAAGAGGTTCCTGAGCCGTTGGATCTTCGGTGAACAAGATGTTCTCACGGCCTGTGCTCTAGGCACCAGTAACGACTTATCTCCACCGTAGATCACCTCTTGTGTAGCCGGATCGTTGTAACTGCATCTAGCCGATAACACGTGATGGCTTCCCAAGCTCGACCTCGGGACCCTCATTTCAACAAGGACTTCCCTCTCCTCCTCGGCGTATAGATCCCCGAACCGGACTGAACCAGGGTTCAACACCGTTGGTTTTCCATTACACGAGTAGACGGCCGTAATCTCAGCCGGGTCCGACCCGGGTCCGATCTTCAGCTCAATTCTTAAATCCTGAGCCACCACGCTAAGCAAACCCCCAACACATTTTGTAAACGCGTTCTCCGCCGGGTCGTCGGTTTGATGGCCATACCCGCCCCCACCGCTTTTCTCCAATGTGTGAACCGGTATCTCCACATGTGCGAACCGGGTTGATGACACTTGGCTAGACGGTTGCCGTGGATTCGAATTATTACTATTCGCGTGCTCTTCATGACCGTCGGATAATAAAATGATACTCGCGACTGGATTTCTTTCCCGCCGATCTTCAAGCACTTTGGTGGCTTTTCTCAGGGCTTCACCGGCGCAAGAACCTCGGCTACAAACGAGCTGGTCGATGATGCGCCGAGCAGAGCGTTGACCTCTAGGACTCATTCTCCTCAAAGGGAGTAGCCGTTTTGGGCAAGCTGAGAAAGCCACGATGGAGAGCCGGTCAGCCGAGCCGAGCGAGGAAATGACTAAGCGCATAGCTCGTTTAAGCATCTGAAGCTTGGCTCCTCCCATACTGGCGCTCACGTCGAGAACCGCCACCAAATCAATAGGCGCCCGTCTCGATTGATTAAGCATGTGCGCCGCCCCGACCGGTGGCGACGGTGGTGGTGGAGCTTTCACCTTCAATACGACGACGTATGTCTCGTGTGATTGACTTGCAGAAACTACAGCCACCTCCGGCATCAACATTACCTCCACATTCTTAAAATCCCGCCGGATTTCATCAGCCGAAGATGAAGAAACCGGATTTACGAAGAACCCTTGGAACTCTTCATCAACATCAACGTCTTCATTCTCTTCCTCCGCCGCCTCTGGTATCGGCATAATACCACCACTGCCACCGCCAGCTCTCGGTGTTCGAAGCGGCTCGTCGTCATCATACGCTTTTGGTTTGACAAAATTCTCTTGCGGTTGTGATATCGTGAAATCCTGTTTGGCTATCGGAGCTCTGATCCGATTCTCCTTCCGATGATCGGTTACTTTCCCCATTTCTTCGGATTGAAGCTTGTGGATGGCGAGAAACGAGCCATCTCTCCAAGTAGATTTACATACAGGGCAAGCCAGAGTGTTTTCCTGTTTCACATGCTTCGATATACACGGAAAATGGAAGGTGTGTGAGCATTCCGCCGTGAAAATGGCGGTTTTATGACCGGTTTTCACACTCTGCAAACACAATCCACAATTGCTCTGCACATTTGAAAAATTACAATTCATGAATCTATAACCAAAATAAACCAAATAAAAAACAAGCTACTGAAACAAATGAACAATTAATTAATTACTTACTCTTGAGAAACCTAAGGAGCTTTTGAAGATGGAGAAAGGAGATCTCGGAGACGAAGGATTCGAACCGAGCAAAGACGTTTTGGAATTTTTGGTGTTCGTTTTACATCTTAATCTGGGAGTGATATTGAGATTATCAATCACGGAGGAATTAAACTTGCTAACATCATCATCATCACCTTTGCTGTTTGATTTAGGGCGCAAACGTAAACGAGGAGTTGACGCATTTGATTTAACGGAAGCAGTCTCATCATCTCGTGGTCCACCATTGATGCTGATGCTGTTGCTGCTCTTGGAACGTAAGCTCCAATTAGACTGTAATCTAGGAGTGGAAGGATTGGAGCTAGAAGAAGAAGTCTTGAAAAAAGCAAGTTTGCCGGAGGTGGTTCTAGGGCTGGGAGCAGGATTTTGTTGGACGTGGCCGAGCACCGGAGAATCTGATGGATTTCTGGGGATTGTTGTGCAGAAAGCTCTTCGCCATCCGGTGCCCATTAGGAGGTTGAATTTGCAGAAGAAGAGGAATTAGGAGATGAGGACGAGGGAATTAAAATAGAGAAGAAGATGAGATGGTGATGAAGATTGAAGAAGAAGATAACATGGGGGGTCAGATTAGGATCATGGGAGTAGTCATATTGGATTATTTATATAAGTGAAGAGTAGTGACAAAATTAATTGTGGCGATTCAATAACATCAAAATATAGTGTGGACTTGTACACGTCATCCACCCCTTTTTTCTTCATTTTTAACTTCTTTCCCATTACTTTCAACTTTCCAGATCAAATTATTATTTACAAGTTTATTTTTTACATCTCACTAAGGTTTGTTACGTTACCACTTATATGTTTCTTGTCCAAAAGTTTAGAAATTCTTAATAAAATAGAGTTTACTACTCTAAAATGTATTAAACTATACCCCAAATGTTAATGTGTGTATCCACCTTCCAAAAATGTTATTGTGTGTATTAAACTTTCAAAAAATGTGTTA
>JAUEJL010125486.1:0-11593 GCA_032274825.1 Drosophyllum lusitanicum | reverse complement strand
CAAGATTGGTTCTAGCAGTTCTTGTACGAAAAACAGTTCTCGTTTGAACCCTCCCCTATATATATATATATTCTCACAGGGGAGAGTTCATTTGAGACCAATCTTGGCCCTTGACTAAATTAGTCAATTAGATCAATGGCTATAATGCTAATGCCTCATTAATGACTCATTAAAGATTCAATAACAGAGGTATTTTGGGAAAGTTAAGTCTCATTAAATAATGAATCATCCACCCGCATGCAATTTATGGTTGTGTAAATATGTAAATAACCAAAATACCCTTATTAATGAGTCATTGATGAGCATTAATGGTGGTTACAAATGGTTCTCATATTAAGAATGGTTCTCAAATGAACTTCTCCCAATTCAGATATATAGGTGTGTGTGTATATATATATATATATATATATAGAGAGAGAGAGAGGGAGGGAGGGAGAGATTAATGATGTTCATTATGAATTCCAAGATGGCGAGCATGATGTGCGATGGATTCATTTCACATTCAGTTATCTGTATATTGAGCTGCTGTATCACATCTTCTAATTTTATGAAGTATATGGTGAAGCTTTTTGAATGATTTTTCAGGCATTTTCAGGAACTCAAAATGTTTCAAGTCCACAAAAAGAGGAAGCTTGGAGAGTTAACGTGAGAATCCAAGGCTGTGACCTGAATCATGGATATCTGTGTGGCACCATGGAAGCTTTAAATGTTCCAATGGCAGATACACCAGTAAGCAGCGTAGCTTTAATGGGTATATTTTTATGAGGCTTCGTATATTTCTATTTCAACAAGTATAGACATATGATTACCTGAAATTAGGGAGCACTCAAGAGAATGAGGGTAGATTTTGTGTCTGAAAGAAGCAAATGAAAACAACTATAGTATTCTACTCACTAATTTGGCTTTTAACTCTTCAAGCAATATTTACTTTCAATTATGTTTTTATAGAGAAAAGGTCAATTGAGACTTGACTATAATTCTTTCTTTTCTCTTATAATCATCAGCTTTACCTGGTCATTAGTATCATTCAAAAGTCAAAACATGTTTTCATTATCTTTCACACACATATGAATATCATTAATCTTTATGTTGACAAAATAATATACATTTCTTAATGACTTAAAACTTATCACTTATGTTTTGACTTTTGAGTAAAACCAAGTAGATATTCAACCTAGATTACAGAACATTTATTCATTATGTTCTGTGAATTGTGAGTTAACAAGGTTCTCTATGCCCACGCGTTGCGTCGGGTTTTAAAATATGCACTTTCTCATGGAAATTTTTTTTCTATCCCATTCAGATTTGATTGTTTAAATTTATTTTTGTAAAAACTAATTAATTTGATCCATTTTATAAAGAAATTTCTTATGAAAACTAAATTACTATGACTTTTAGGTTTAGATTAAGATTATGGTTATAAAATCAATTCTTGAATTTCTAAAAATCTAAAACCAAGCTCTTAAAAAAATAGTTATCAATAATACTTTACATGATTAAGATTATTTAAGCAACAATATATCTGGGAGCAATGGGTGAAAGGCTCAAGTGGATGTGTGTAAAATGTAATTCTTGTTTCTTTTCAATTTTTCTCTCGGAGGTGAGAATACAGCTAAGAGACCTTCCCTTCCGTCCATTTTTTCTAACCACACCCATTTATCAACTCCTCAAACCTGAGAGTAACTTCTTTTCTTTTTCTTGGCTGAAAGTTTTGTACATATCATTTACTTTTCAAAGTTAATAATGATTAGATAATTCATCTTCTTGATTTGAATTTGGGTTTTAGGTTTATAACAAACCCAAGGCGAGTAGGCAGTGACTGCCATCCTCTATCCGCCACTGGTCACCCCCAAACTATTAGATCTCCGCCGCCGCCCTCTACTGCCACAAATCGTCTCTCTCCGTTGCTCTCCACGTATTGTCACTTTCTGGGTCACCGCCATTGTCATCTATTTCACCAATCCTCACCGTTTCTACTGCATCATCGGGTAACGTAGGATACCCACCGGTCACCGCCAGATACACCATCACCCAAACCACCGACCTCCGTCCTTCTACTGCAGCTTGAGATCCCTTTGTTCTGATTACGGTTTCTTGTTCAGATCTGTTCCTCCATCGGTCTTGAACACCCACGATTCAAAATCCCCGCCATCACTGCATTCCTAGTGATTTCTGCTCAACCTTTTGCACTGCAAATCCCCCCATCTCTCTACTTTTTCTAGTGATTTTTATTGTCTCGTGAGATTTTCAAAATCTCACATGCGTATCATATAATGAGATGAAGACGAAATTACAAAAATGCCCCTCAATTTATCACGAAAAAATTCCGGTTCACTTCTCCAATTGATATATAGTATAATAGTTTCATACTTTATAAACTTGTGTTGTGCATTTTTATTGATTGCAATTATTGTGCATGGATAGCTTTTGTCATGTGGAAATCGGTTATTTTCAAAATGTATTTAATTTTACATGTATTATCTATCATGTGTATTCATTATTAATATTTTATTATTTGATAGTGTAAATCGAATGAAAACACAATCAATTTTGTCTTTGTTATTATTGTATACAACCAATTTTATTTTCTTAGAAATAATAAAATCAACTTTTATAATCCCCACTTTATATGCAAAATGTTGTATACTATAAAAATTATGACAAGATTTCATTGTATAAAATGGTAACTAAACATCAGACAAAAAAAAAGTTATTTACATTCAATGAGAAGATTATGGAAGTTGAATGTATTGTTTTTAAAGATTTAAAGTTGATTGTATTCGATGGCAACTAAGATAAAGTTTACTGTATTTTCATGCAATTTGCCCCGATTAGTATTCGATGGATAATAAAAAACGTGTAAACACTTTATCTTTAATGATATATCAGTTTATCATGTATATATTTGCAAATTAAGTAAAAAGTTTATGTTATACGGATACTATTTTATAATCAAATTATTTGCAATTTTTCTTGTTAAGAAGAAAGTCAACGGAACTCAGTTTCATCGCAATTAAAATGAGGTGTTGATCTAGGATTCGAGGCTAGAAAACTCGAGGCCTTTTCTTTGGTGATTATCATGGAAGAATCATTTGGGAGAATGATAAAGGAAAAACAAAAATGCAAATAATTTGATTTGATCTCATCTTTAGACTTATTTGGGAGAATCCAAAGTCTTTCCTTTTTTTTGGTTAAATACCAGAGAAAGTTGAGATAAAAAGTTGATTTGGATAAATTGGTGCAAGAATCCTACAAGGCCTATAGCATACATGTCAACAAGTGTATTTTTATAGAGAAAATATTCAACTGACAAATATTAGGGAGATTATTTATACATAACAAATATTTGTCATACACATTAAAATATATGTGTTTGGACAATAATGTCTTTAGACGTATAGATGGAAAAAATAGTTCACAACTATTTAAAGACGAAAATGTCAAGATTGTTCTGCATGGCTAATCTTTATTGTGTGCAAATCATTACCTTAAATATTATTTGATATGCTCTTAAGTATAAGGTTGTTAAAAAAACCATTGGATCAAAACCAAAGGAGTTGGAATTTTGAAGACTAGTGTTGCCTATTATTTTGTGTTTACACTAATATTGGGGGTTGTTTTTTCTTCAAAACTCTTAATACATCTTAATCTGTTTAACTCAGAGTTTTTAAGATGTAAAGAGTGTTTTTTTTCTTTTTAGTAATATTTTAAAACTTTTAAAAAACTCTATACAACTAAGAGACGGTAAACATTTGAATTTTTGTTAAAATTTTAACACGCCAAACTTCAAGAAATAATCAATAACAAACATTAATATTCACGCCTCAAATAATTGGTGTCCTCTAAATATTTTTCACGCACAATCGACGGAGGAGCAAAGGCCAAAGGAGCATAAGCCAAAAGCTAATGAAAACAAGCCTGTGATGAACGAGTAATGATATTTTCAATCGAACACATGTAAGGCGTATGTTAAGAAACACTTTATTTCTATTTATGTTGTGTTTGATTATGTTAAGAAACACTTTATTTCTATTTATGTTGTGTTTGATTGTGCAAGAAATCCATAGGGTTAGCTAATGGATTTAGTATTGTATTGTATTTGTGCAAGAAACACTTTATTTCTATTGGTTTGTATTTTATTTGGGCATAATTTTCCAGCTTTTGCCCATTTTATATATATATTTTTGCATAATTTTATAGCTGCATTTTTTCACTGTTCGGGTGGGGATCGGGGATCATTCATCGGGTCGGGGTCAGGGACGGGGCATAAAAAATCCCCGACGGGGTGCCCCGAATAAAAACCAGACGGGGACGGGGATCGATTTCGTGATTCGGGGTCGGGGACGGGGGAGGCAAAACCTTCCCCGAACCCGCCCCGTTGCCATCCCTAAAATCCAGGCATACTCTTTCTTTTGGCTAAAGAACAGATCAAGTTAACAAAACATTGTCCTAAGATAATAAGATGGAGTGATTGGTGCTGTAACACTTCTTTTTGTTTTTAATTGTTTTAATTTCCTGGGCGCTTTTGTTTGTAATTATAATAATTCTTGTATTTCTTTCGTTCTAGCGTCTTGTTGGATCTTGGTTTTCTATATATTTAATATTATTCGGATCGCTCTTGAGGTGTGTGACGGCTAAGCCGAAGCTCTTTTCTTGAGTGTGCCTAGGGGTGTAAACGAGTCGGACCAAGCTCGAGCTCGACAGGGCTCAAGCTCGGCTCCAAATTTTATGTTAAGCTCGAGTTTGGCTCGATAGTTCGAGGAGCTTTCATACTTGAAGCTCGAACTCTGCTAGACATGGTACATTATTAGCTCGAGCTCGGCTCGAAAAGCTTGAAATAATATAAAAAAATTAAATTCTAAAACCAAATTATTCATAATATAGATAAAATATGAAATTAATGATTTTTTAGTAATTATTTATTAAAAATAGTACGTATATAAATTAAATTTATATCAATAAGCACTCATTTTTAATATGTTTTCATATTAGACCATCATATATATACATATTACAAATATAAATATACATATTACATATATAAATATGCATATACCATACAAGACTCGAAAAACTTGATAAGGACTTGAGTTGAGCTCTTAAAAGCTCGAGCTCGTCTTTGAGCTCAAACTCGATAAAGTTTGACTCGAACGATTCGATCTCAAGGTCAAGCTCGAGTTAATCGATAAAAGTCCGACTCGTTTACACCCTAAATATACATTTTCCCTTAAAAAAGGGAGATTTTCATCTATATCCTTAGAAACCTTAATAATTACATATATACCCTTATAAAATTTAAAATTACATGTATATCCTTCTAAACCTTATAAACTCTTATATATATATATATATCCAATCACTTGTTTTAATTATAATTAAGCAATTTAAAAATTAAAAAGATTATCTTTAAATTGATTTATCTATATCTAGAATATATTAATATTAATATGTAATATTACAAAAACACCCTTGTCTCAAATCACCAAAATCATGGTTAAGCCCAGGTCCTTCATATCTATTGAAACATTGCTTCTTCTTAAATCGATCGAAGCTTGAAAGCTATTTCTCTACTCCACAATGAATGAAACCAGCTTCCATATATAAACTAATTCACTAATAAGACAATAAACACAGAAACTTGGAAGAAACCCATACAGACAAAAGATCAAACACCTTATATGCATAATCCAAATAAACCACTGAAAAACATCCTAAAATTAACCACGTATAAAGAAAAGATGACCAATCACCTCATGAGTTCGAGAAGCTAAGAACACTATTCTCAAAGACCCGGCCATAGCTAGAGGATCTGAACACAAAAAAACTTTAGAAACAAGCCTAATTAAAGCTTTATTAATTGACTTAACCAACTTCATATTGGATTCAAGCGCTTCACCATTTCTTACTAGTGGGTTTGCTTTTTTCTAAGGTAAATCTTGAGCTAGTGTCAATCCTTCACACTTACTATGATAAACACTAAGATTGAAACAAGAAAATCATTTTTTGTAGCACAAAATTGAAGTGGGTGTTGAAGGATTTTTGGTATAAATCAATGGAACAGGAAAACGGTTATAAAAATTAAGATTAGGCGGCTGAGAGCAGCCATGATTTTGGAGGTATTTATGGGATTTGGTTTCATTCGTCGCGGAATACTTTCAAGAATCTATGTAATGAGAAGAAGTTCAATCGACGACATGTGCTTCAATCGTGATTTTGGTTATTTGAGATAAAGGGTATTTTGTAATAGACATATTAATAGGTTTTAGATAAAGATAATCAATTTAGAGATACCTTTCTTAATTTTTAATTGTTTAGTTATAATAAAAAAGGTAATTAGATATATACGTAATTATTAAGGTTTCTAAAGATACAGATGAAATTCTTCATTAAAAAAAGTAATAGAATATAATATAAAATCATACCGAAACGAAAAAGATAGACAGAAGTGACTATCTAGGCGGTTGACGCGAGAGCATTCATCAGATCCTGCAAACAGACCCCACCACCGACCCCTTTACCCCATCCCCATAAAAACTATAAATCAATCAAAAAAATAAAATCATCAAAATCCAAAGAATCAATTACTCTATCAACCAAAAATGAAAAAACCCTGCGAAAATACTGTACCTGAAGATCCGATCGGAGCTCCATGAAATGGCTGCTTCCTACAATCATATGATGTTTGAAATAAATTTGTACTACTTCTACAGTCTACACACACCGACCACTTCTGAAACGACGGTTTGTTTTTGACGTCGTGTCATACTACGCTGTACTATTTTTGTCCTAAAGCTAAAGGTGAAGAATAATCCTTTATGGCGTAGGGTTTATGCAATTTCCTGTTTATTTTATTCCTAGATTGAATTTCACGCTTCTAAAGCTATCACTCCTACCTCAGACTTTGGTCTTTTTTTTCCTGATTCAACTAAATCTCTGAAGAATCGATTGCAATCCGGAAACTAGAAAGTGAATATGCTATTGAGGTGGTGGTGGTGAAGCAGGCGGTGAGCTCGAAGAGAAGGGTGAAATGGAGGAAGCAGGGAGATCAAAATCTTGGGCGGAGGACGTCGGGCGACCGAAATCATGGACGGAGGACGTCGGGAGGTCGAAATCATGGACGGAGGAGCTAGCGAGTCTCGTGGAGGATACCGGAATACGATACACTGGTGACGATCAGACTTTCAGTAGTCTCTCTACGCCGTCGTTTGATTTGAAGACGATGTTGGAAGGGGAACGGGTGGAATCCGAGAGCTTTAAAGATCAAATGAAAGGGTTTGCGAAAGCTTGGGGGGAGATTGCGATTGAGTTAGGGAAAGGATGCAAGGATGTTGTTCTACAGAGTGTGTTGACGGATGATTCTTACATAGTGAAAAAAGTGAGAGGGCCGTGCAGGGTGGTCGCCGGAAAATTGAGTGTTTTGAATGAGTTTTTGCCGGAGGATCGTGATCCCGTTCACGCTTGGCCGGTGATATTAACCGTTTTCCTCATCGCAATTTCAGGTAATTTTGACATTAAACAACTTAACTTCATTCATATCTGGTTTCCACACTTCGTTCATAGCCAAATCAATTTGGCATCACGAACTTCGATCCTGATGATAATTTGCTTTCGTGAATTTTGTCTGCATTTGACTATTGGTTGTAACGAACCTTCATCTGTATGATAAGCTCCTTGGTTCTTATTTCTTAAACGTTTCTGTTTTTGGTTTCAGTTCATTTTACCCAGTAATTCATCAAATGTATTGAATGGATTTGTTATTATTTAGACTGTTGCCTTATTGATGTTAGCATTGGACATTGACCAGTCTCAATTCCATGGTGGTAAACGTTAACGTTTATATTCTTTTTTTCCCTGGGAGGTGGGAATTTTTACCCATGTACATTGTACTTATTAAGTTATGAGTGGGTCAATTTCGATTAAGAGTTGCCCAAAGGCTATTTAACTTCCATACTGCCACTAGAGGGTAAGGAATGGGAATGGGAAAGGTAATGATTAATATTGCTTGTTTAGGTGGAATATAATCAATTATTACCCATAAATGGGTTCATATGGGTAATGAACCATTCCCCAGTCAATTGGGAGTAATGGATTCATGAATATGCGTGTCCCCACATCACCACCACCATCACCGACCACCACCAATATTGCTACCACCACCCTCTGACGCCACCACCAACTGCCGCCTCCGTCGCTCCCGCCACCACCACCACCATCGGCCGCAGCCACTACACCATTGTAACTCATTACACAGTCACCACCGGCACCACTACACTCTACCACCATCATAAACCACACCGCCACCACTACACTCTACCACCATCATAGACCGCTACCGCTGCCACCGTCGCTAAAGCCGCCACTTCCACCTCTCGTCGCCACCTCTATCGACTACCAAAACCGCCTATCGCAACCACCGTCATCATCAACTACCACCCGCCGCCATTAATTGACATTAATCGATGCCTCAACTAACATCGCTGTCGCCGCCACCGACTATCAGCACTAACAGTTGCTGTCACCATGATCAACCATTAGCACACTTACTATTGCCACTAACAACCAACATCACCACCATCATTACCGACTACTGCCACCGCCATCAACCTGTACAACACACAAACACACACACACACATATATATATATACACATACTAGCATTGTACCCGCGCAATGCAACGGTTACGAATATTTTTTTCTCAATAACATGTCCGTTTTTAAAATATGGTTGGTGTATTTCTTATCTAAATTATAATTAGTCAATAAAATTTCATATGGATGATAATATCCAACAAGAGTATTGGCATTATAATTCTATTATATTTTATTTATATTACCCATTCAAAAATTTCAGTAATTTTTTTAAATTTAGGTTGTATGCTATTTAGATTAATAGTTCTGGTACACAATTTTTAAAGTTAAGTTAAAATATTTATTATATGATAGAATATTTAATATGAAAAGTTTAATTATCAATTTTTTAATTATTAAGTTAATTTTTATTGATTTGATTTTTTAAATAATTAATTTTTATTTTGGAAGGTTTAGTTTTTAAAATGGTATATAAGATTGTTATTAACTCTACTAAATAGTTGCTTTATATAATAGTTTCCATTTAGTTTAATATTAAGGGTAAATTAGTAATTTCAAATTACTTAAAATTAAGAGATTAAGACAAAATACCTAATTGTTTTATAATATAGTATAGATATAGTCTTAATTACTTCATCGAGGCACACATCTCCGCAAGTATACTTGTTCTTTCTCTGTGGCTTCAATTCCATTTCGATCATGCTCTTCCATCAACTAGCAAAATGTAGCAATGATGCATGTATCAGCATGCATGTTGAACAATCAGACCAAATAAGATAAACACATACTCGCACACAAAGATAAAACAAACAATATTCGATCCCATGCATGCAGGTGAATTAGTTGCAATTGCAAACTCAGAATCCCATCTTGATAACACCATTGTTGTTTTAATTGCTTATTTCAACATATATAGATAGATGAGGTAATAATCTATTTATATGATACCGGATATTGAGAATTTCAAATATATCCTTGTAAAACCTGTAAACTATGTCTAGCTAGATCTTTATAAACTTTAAGATTACATTGATATCCTACTAAACCTTTTAAACTCTCTTATATACCCATATATTTAATTTAGTCATTATTAAAGTATTTAAAAATATTAATTATCTTTACACGTTGATTTTGTAGGTCCACGGTATCAAGTATCATACTATCAAACACAATAATCAAACTCTTAATATATGTAATACGAACGGGATAGAACGAGAGCTCACATGAACGACAGAATAATTGTTTTTTTAAAAAGAATTAGAGTTAATGACATTGTTTATATACCTATAAGGTATTTGCATAATATACCATGTACTTCTGATCAAGCTCTATATAGCACTTGAAATCAAATCATATTTAATTTCTTGAACCATAACAACTTTTGAGTGCAAATTAGAAAGTAATAAATTAAAGGGTTTATATCACAGAATAGTAACTAAGTTTGAAAAACTGTTCCATCAAGGTCATTCATGGGTTATTTCACAATGTGAAATAAAGGGGGAGTGACCTTGGTGAAACAGTTTTTAAACTTGGTTACTATTATATGATTTTTCCCCTAAATTAAATCATAAAGTTGGCTTGCCAGCTTCTCAATCTTTGTCTAAAATTTCTTGACATCCTTAGAAATATATAGTGCAACTTTTTTCATCCGGAGCTCTTCCTCCGAAACATTGACAAGCCAAACTGATACATGACTGACTAGATTCTTCATATATATGGTTACAGTTGTAAATTTCCAAGATAGATTAGGAGAACTTCCAATATTTACTTTTCTTTCTCCTCATGTTTCACCATGCCTTTGTTGGCATTTATAACAATCTTTATTGCTGGGTAGGGGTGTTCACGGGGCGGGGCGGGTAGTGGATTTTTTGTAAACCGTCACTACGGGGCAGGTACCTAGTTTTAGGAACCGAAACCGAACCGCCAACAGCAGTACCCAAAGAGAGGCGGGTATCCATGGTTCGGGTCACGGTTACCCTAAAATTGAACTGCTTTTATTTTTGTAGTTTTCAATAAGTTCAAATTCATAATAAAACAACAAATAATAGTATAAACAAGTTAACAATAATGAATAAATCACTAGCAAAAAATCGAACAAATCTTCGATTAGAGTCTTGTAGAAACAAAAAACTGATAGGATTGAAGCTGACACTGTTGATCGATTTTAGTATCTTTATGTTGAACTCTCGATGTCGAAGCTCAAAGAAAAGAATTGAGGGAGATGGTGGGGGCTAGTAGAGGTAAGTTAGGTAATTTTAAAGAATTTAAATTTTCTAATAACTTATGTTATTTCATATTAACATATATACACACACATACACTTCGTTTTTTTTAAACACAGAACACCCGGGGCCAATTTTCATTTTCTCCCCGACTCTAAATCCTATTAACACGTAATATTTCCCACCAAATTTATAAATTATATATCTAACATTTATCGGGAATTATATTATATGCATTTCTTTAAATTATTGCTTTTATATTTACTGACTTTTTTTTTCATATATTTATGTTTGAATGTTAGTGTTTATATTTTTTACCCTAAAACCTAGCACTACGCGCAAGTCTCGTTAATATAATGACACAAGATAGCGAGTATATAAAATCTTTGACAAACTACAAAATTTCATATAAAACATGATCATACCTTTGATAACCATACCATACGATCTCTTCTAGACGATGGTCCCAATATATGTGTTTTGGGCCGGGGTGGTTCCTTGGGTGTTTCAAGTGCCTACAATCGTTCAATAAAACATGTTAGTTTTTTCTAGGAGGATGTGTCACAGTAGCAATTTTAAAACAAGTTACTAGGGGTGAGCATGGTACTGGAACCGGTACCGACCGGTACCGGTACCGGTTTTACCGAATACTGAATTTTGTTTAAAGACGGTACCGAATACCGTACCGAGTATTCATACTACGATACCGGTACCTATTTTACCTAGTTTTTTCGGTACTAGTCCCGAATACCGAATCCCGAATACCGATTTAGCAATATTT
>JAUEJL010125485.1:0-17845 GCA_032274825.1 Drosophyllum lusitanicum | reverse complement strand
TCCTTACTGCCTGTATCATCCCCCCACCCCCCGCCCCCCCTTGTTTTCCTTTCTTGTAAATGCTAGAAAACATCATCTACTTCCCTCAATGAGTAGTTTTAGACTTTTAGACAACATTTGAATGTAATTAGCTCAAGTAATTTCACAATTTTTCTGACTAAATTATGGATGACTCTTGCCCCTTCAACCCATTTCTTTTTTAGTTTAATTATTCAGTCTAGCCTAAATTTGACTCGTTAAATCTAAAACATAACCCAAATTGACCCATTTATAGAATTATAGGTTGAAATTACAAGCTCTAGTCCAAGTTGATTCTTTATATGTTGTCTTAAAATGTAGGATCGCGATGAGAGCTCTTATAGTCTTAGAAGAGGATTGCCTATCTCCATTGGTGATGCTGCAGAGTTCTTATATGGTTACAATAGAGATGTCAATGTGGCAAACAATGTTTTGTTAGAATCGGGAGACGTATTGATATTTGGTGGAAAGTCTAGACATGTATTCCATGGAGTGAAGAAAATCATACTGGATTCAGCTCCTCTACCATTGTTGAAGCAAACCATGCTTAGGCCGGGCCGTCTAAACCTTACTTTCAGGCAATTTTGATTCGGTTTCCATGCATTTGCCGGTAGTTTGAGCATGTCGATACCTTTGGGGGCCAAGTGTTCAAAAAGATAGTAAAATGGTTATTTGACAATACTCGTTGGATTAGTAAAGCGTGATTTTTAACGCAATTTTTGAAGATGGTTTGATGTTTAAAGTCTATTATGTCCTTAACTACCATAATTAATATTCTAGGAGAAGTTATTTGGTAAATATTTAACTTTTACCATCTATATCATAATTCACCTTTTACAATAACATCATCCTATATCATGTACCAATTAAAGCTTGTCCAAACATCACGTGCATCGACTCCCTTTGCTAGGAATCTCCGGAACAAGGTTTCAAGAGATGGTTACATTCAAACTTTCACAATCAAGTGGAGCTCATGTCATTTAGGACGTCCTTATTGTTGGTGGCTGTTTCAAATAAGTCTCTCCAAGCATCGTAGTATAGTTTATCAAGAACAGGTATTAATGGGATGTGTGACTTGTTATTAGTTATCCCATCTGGCTTCTTAGTAGTGATGGATGTCCAAATGAGGAGGGTCCGATTGTCATGTGTGAGAGAGGGAATAAACACATCGGAAAAAGAAGAAAAAACAAAAGGGAGGGGTGGCTAGGGTTGCTGCTGGTCTAGGGTTGAGAGAAGCAGCCTATGTATCATGCAAGATTTTAGTATTTTTCCATATTCGAGTCATACTCGGTAAGTATATGTAGAAAACATACAAGAGTTTATGCTTAATATCAAAGAATAATAAAATACAAGAGTCTTAGCATGGGAATAATCTAACCCTAAATACAATTACTATACATTCTATAATTGATATACAATAGTATCATGATCTTATCTTGATATATATGATCAATCATTTGAAATCTTTACTAGGCACCAATTCATGGCAAATATGCCATGATAATGCTTAGGGATGTAAACGAGCCGAACCGAGCTAAACACTTTTTAAACCGGGCTCTTTTAGGCTTTTTTAAGCTCGAGCTCTGCTTGTTTAGAGCTCATGATATTGAGCTTGAGCTCGACTCTTTTAAGATTTATGAAACTCGGGCTTGGCTCGTTTAAGCTAGGGTATTATTTTGATATTTTTATTAAATATAAATATTAAAAATTAAACATATAAATTATATTATACTAGTATGGTACCCGCGCAATGTGGCGGTATCGAATAATTTCTACTCGATAACTTGTCCGTTTTCAGTATTCACGTAATACGATGACAACGAATAATTTTCCTTTGGTAACATGTCTATTTTCTTTATTTTCTGTTCTCAATCAACTCTTTTATTATTTTTAAAATAAATTTTGAGAACGATAAAATAAGAAAAAAAGGTCTCTATGCATGAAAATACGGGGTGTAAATTAGTAATTTGAAACTATATAAAATTAAGAGATTAAGAAAATAGAGTAAACTAATTTGAAACTATTGATTATGTGAGCTATTTAAAAAAATTAAAAATACTTATTACATGATAGAATATTTAAAATGAAATGTTTGGTTATGAAAATATTTTTTAATAATTAAGTTAATTTGTTTTGACTTGATTTTTTTTAAATATGAAAAGTTTAGTTATTAAAATGGGAGATAAGAATCTTATTAACTCTATATAATAGTTACTTTATTTAATAGTTTTTATTTAGTGTATATAAGAGGAAATTTAGTAATTTCAAAATATCTAAAATTTAAGAGTTTAAGCAAAAGGCCTAAATGCTTTATAATATAGTATAGATATGGAGCTCGGGCTCGGCTCGTTTTTTAATGAGCTTTAATATGGGCTCGAGCTCGTTAAGGTTTAGATCGTTTCGAGCTTATAACGATCTGAGTTCGAATAGCTCATGAGTAGCTCGGCTCATTTACATCCCTAATAATGCTCGTTACATCAGGTCATCAACTTACTTCAAACTTGAAAAACTACCAAAATCATGCAAAATGAATGAATAAAGGTACCAAGCCAATACAAGCTAGCATCTTAAACATATCTATCAAATAATAACTAAAACAAATAAAATGCACTATCATAAAAACTCGAAGCAAATCTAATGACTGATATGGATACAAAGACAAGAACATGATACACATAAAGTTTAGTTAAAAGTTACATTTTTTGATTTTATAAATGCTTACAAAATCTTATACACTTTGAGTCATCTAAATCAGATAATTTAAGTAAAAATCCAACTGAATCTGTAAACTCTAAAAAACAATTATTAAAAAATCGTAACTACTAAATTGTTCGGTTGTATTGCTGTAATATGGAAGAGCAAAAACCTAAGCCAAGAATAAAATTTTGTTCTAAGCCATAGAATAATATGACCAAAACCACATCATACTAGCTAGATTCTTATAGTTATACCTATGATCCAAACAAAGGTTTCACTTATGGACCGGAAGTTTAGAACTAAAGCTCACTTTTTTTTTTGAGCGGCAAAAAAGAGAGTAAGCAAGGAAAGAGCTTCGGCATTGTCATCCGCCAAGCAAACTTAAAATATTATTAATTTAACATCTAGCAAGAAGCTAGAAAGAGAGATACAAAGTACAAACGCCACATACAAACTCCGACAGATTCAACAACACAACAAAGGGGAGCAAACCCAATCTAACCATCTATATTTGAGGCCATCTATGTTCGAATGCTGTTTAAACAAAAAAAATACAGTGGCTTGAACTTGACAGAAACCCAAAGAATTTGTGGCCTGATTCGTAGTTACAAACACCTTGTTGTTACGTGACTTTCAAATCACCCAAATGTATGTGTACAGAACACCCATAAACGCAAACTTCTTACAGCCTTTGAGATTTAAATAGTTGGCCCAATCGAGTATATGTAGATGCGATTGAAGGAGAGAAAAATCAAAACCCCACCAATCACAAATTTCCTTTAGCATTCTGTTGGAAACGTGGCAGACCCGAAAAAGATGATTCTCGTTCTGCTCATAACAACCGCATAAAGGACATAATGTGGAAATCAAGACTACTCTTTTTTGCAGATTCAATTTTGTGGGTAAACGGTGGTGAAATAATCTCCAAACCAGAACAGTTACTTAGGAGGGAACTCATTTAATCCAAGTAAACTCCTTATTATAAGCATGTTTTAGGTGAAGATCATCAAAAGCTATTCTCAAGGAAGAAACCGAAAACATACTGAAGTTTCGAGAGCCCATCGAAAAGAATTTAGTGAACTGGAAGGATTCTGCTCCTCTTGAAACCAACTGGATAATGGTATATTAACTTCTTGAAGTCCTTGTGGATTCGTAATATATTTCTCCAAATACCAGCATGTCCATCGATGGGATTATCCTTATTCCACCCCCCATGTATACCATGCAGAGATCGAATTGCCCTATTCCATAACGAGTCATTCTCTGTTTTGAATCGCCACCACCATTTAGATAGTAGTGCTAAATTTAGCGCCTTCAAGCTTCCAATCTCTAATCCACCATATGTTCTATCAGATAAAACAGTATTCCAAGAGACCCAAGCTATCTTTTTCACATCATCTTTGCTTCCGCTAAAAATATTCAGACGACGACTCTCGAGTTTATTTATTATCTTACTTGGAGCTTTTAAGATCGAAAAGAAATAATTCCCCAAACTTCCCGGTACAGATTTCACAAGTGTTAGGCGACCATCGTATGATAGTGATTGTGCTTTCCATTTGAAGTGTTTAGACTCAAACTTATTTAATACTGGCGCCTAAGATTCACATTTATTCATCGATGATCGAATTGGTAAACTTAGATATGTAATTGGTAAATAACTAGGCTTACAATGAAAATTCGAGGCAAGAGTTTGAACTTTTTGCGCGTCTACCCCAACTCCAATTAGTTGACTTTTATCCATGTTGATTCTAAGACCCGATGAAAGATAAAAGCATCACAAAATTCGAATGAGATTTGCGAAGTTATTACTTGACCATTCTCCCAAGAAAATAGCGTCATCTGCGTACTGTAAATGAGATATAGTGGGGCCTGAATTCGGCAACCTAACACCGTTAAAAATGCCTACTTCACAGGCTTGTTGCATTGCTATATTGAGGGACTCTGCGATAATAAAAAGGAACGGAGCAAGTGGATCCCCTTGCCTAACTCCTTTACCCATCACAAACTCCTTAGTTGGAGAGCCATTAATGAGGACCGACACCGCAGCAGAACGCAAACAACCTTTAATCCAACTTCTCCATTTAGTTCCGAAGTTCATTTGTTCAAGCACCTCATCCAGGAAGTCCCAATTCAATGAATCAAAAGCCTTGTTAAAATCGACTTTGAACAAGAGAATCTTCTTTTTAACTTTTTTTGCCCAAGAAATAATTTCGCTAATAATGAGGGGCCCATCAAGTATGCTTCTGTCACCAAGTAAATGACCCCTTTAAGTCGATTAGCTAAAATCTTAGCCACCGCTTTGTAGAGACAATTGATCAAACTGATAGGCCTGAATTCGTTAAAAGTAATAGGAGAGTCATTCTTGGGAATTAAAGCAATGAACGACGAGTTGCAACCTTTGTCGAAAGAAGCAGATGCTTCAAAATGTTTCACAGCCGCCAACAGATCCATCTTAACTACATCCCAAAACTTTTTAAGAAATGCAAAGGTGAAGCCATCCGGCCCGGGAGCTTTCTCCGATCCACAATCCCATACTGCCGCTTTAATTCTTCCATCGTAATTGAACTTTCCAAAGAAAAGGCCTGATCAGCAGTGAGTTTTGAGAATCTGTTACTGAAAAAAGAGAGCCTGAAATCAACACCAGATTTAAATTTGTTAGTGAAGTATTTAACAACTCCACTTTTGATACCAATTGGATCAGTATTCCAAGATCCGTTAATAGATACCCCATGTATGAAATTGTTTCTTCTGTTGCCATTTATCAGACCATGGAAGAATCAAGAGTTCTCATCCCCGTCAATTGCCCATTTTAATCTTGCCTTTTGTCTTAGATCAACAATAGAGGCACTTTCTAGTTCATTGATCTGAATAATATGCTCTGTCTACACCTTTTTTCCTCAAGAGACAATGAAGTATTCTCCGCTTTTAGTTCTAATTCTTCCACTTTTGATTTCAAATCTGCCAGTTTGCCATTCTTTTTTACTTTAATATCCTTCCTCCAATCCTTGATTTTGAGTTTCACCCTTCTTAATTTCTCCATGAACAGGGTAACAGACGAGCCCCGGTAATTAAACTGTGTGGAAACCCAGTTTGAATTTTCAATTGCAGCCAAAGAGGGATCTCCTAGCCACGAATTGAAGATTTTAAAGTATGTTGGACCAAAATCAGGGGCAGCAACGTTAAACAACAAAGGGCAGTGATCCGAATGCAATCTAGGTAAAATTTCTACATATGGATTAGGCCAAAGTGATAGAAAATTGTGCGTAACAAGAAACCTATCGAGTTTACTAAATTTACTGCCATCCGAACTCATACGAGAAAATTTCCTTCCACCACTTTTAACTTCTATAAGCCCAGCTTCAAAGATGAATTCATTAAAAACTTTGGCACCATGATATGAGAAAGTTGTTCCTTTACGCTCATCACCATGTCTAACTTCATTAAAATCACCAAAAACTATCCAATTAATGAGTGTATAGGCTTTTATGTGATTAGAAATCGCCCACCAAAGTCTTTTTTTACAGTTTACATCTTGTGGAGCATATATATTGATAAAGCCACACTGTTGAGTAATGCCAATCCACTTCCCCCAAACTGCCAAGTATCCTTCACCTTTTTTGAGTCCCATTTTAGTAAAACATGACGGATCCCATATAGAGAAAATTCCCCCTGATCTGCCTATGACTTCCACAAAGTCAAAATCAAAGGAGTCACGTCCCTATAATAACCGAGGTAAAACTAAACTTGGCTCTTTAACAAACGTTTCTTGAATGCCTAGGAAGTTAATTTTGTTCATCACCCTAATCCCCCTAATCCAATTTTGTTTCAGCTCAGATGCAACACCTCTCGAATTAATGGAAATAATCTTCATTGATTAACATTAATAGCACCAGATTTTGTTATTACCTTTTGAATTTCCGATTCACAGCCATCCATGAGGAATCCAACCATGTTGCCTACTTTGATTGTTTTCCGAATCTCGCACGAGGTAGCAGATGACTCCATTAGGTTATTATCGCCTATACCTTGGCACCGCTTTTGGGATTGAATCTGCACATCGTCGCTAAGCCATTGAGTTGCTCGATTAAGATCAATAGATTCATCAGAAGACCTCTTCGAACTTCTTGTCTTCGATTGAGCACTTAAACCCCCATGTTGCTTATTTCTTCTAAGCTGATTTAGTAATGTGAATGGTTTCATGGGAATAGGAGGCCTGCTTGAACGAGGCCCATTAAATTTACCAATACAAGAAGAAATCCTTTTTGTTGCACCTTCAGCAAAGGCTTGACCCAATACGGGTGAACCCTCTCTTTGAGAGCCCAATACATTGGGCCTAATTGTTTCTTCTGCACCGCCCAAATCCTGATCTTGTACGAGTTGTGTAGGGTCCACCGTTGTATCTTTTGTCGTTATGAAGTCTTCACCTAGATTGTTGTGTTTTTATTTTACCGAAGAGTCATCTAATTTTTCAGTTACCAAGCACCTACCTTCGGTTCCGTCGCTTGACTTTCCATCTTCTACATCGAGAGCTTGGCTCGACTCCGGCTGAACGTTTTCTGATGAATAAATGTCCGATGACCTGAGCACTTCGTCATCATCGCCCGGTTCAAAGGAACTTTTGTCACTCAAGTTAATTTCGCTATTGTTTCCATCCCAGGAATCAACACTGTCTGACCCATATCCGTTGATACCAAAAAAAATCGAAGTGAGTTTAAGTGTCTCGGCCATGTCCTCTTGAACATTGACCGTATGTTCTAATCCATCAATCATAACTTTAACTTGAGAATTTATCCATTCCATGTTGGAAGTAAGAATTTCCACCCTTCCATATGCCATATTCTTGTTTTCTTCGGCACACTCTTCAGGCACAATAACCAGGCCCTATCTTTTCCCAATTTCTGAGAAGGCGTCTAGAGACCATGCTTGTGGAGGAAGACCCCTAATCACAATTGATACTAGTCTTTCATTCACTTTGAAATCATTTTTCCATGATGAAAGTGATAAAAACCAATTCTTCCAAGTTTCTTTGGCGTTTGTAAGGAAATTTTCAGCCAGCTCCTCATTTTCAAACTCTACAAGTGTGTAAAGTCCACCAATATATCTAATAATAATTTCATCACAACCCTCCGCCTTTATATTAGACACATTCATCAAGTTTTCCAAGGAAGCAACTTTCCCTACAAGTGTGCTTTTCATCCATTTTTTCATTACTTCTGATGTTGACATGTTGATTGATTGCATCTCCTTAATACTGTCACTCAATTGACTCCCTCCCACCACTTCTGCAAAGGTTCTACCATCGGTTATTGAGTTCCCTATCCTCTTATTGAAATTCATTCCATGCAGCCTGTTATTCTCCATCTGTATCTTCTTGAGAGATTCTGAAGCATTGCCCTTCTCTCTCGAATTTAGCTACATTCACAAATAGACGCGTGCCCCCATATTTGATACTTCTCATCCTAGTTACCATCATCTGTGGATTAGACACTCCAAGGAATCTTGCAAAACCGAATCTATTGCCAGCCTTGTTTTTTTTTCGAGCAATGTAGACATCTACAATCTTTCCAATTCCAATCATACTTCTCCAAATATCGGCTTCCTTGATGTTCTCCGGAATGTTTGCCACATAGTATGTCACCACTTTACCAGCAAGATCATCTTTAACGTGGTTCATCATATGAACGAGATGCCCATCCTTCTTGTTGTTGCGATGCACCTTCTTCCAGCCTCCATCATTTTCTTGATTTCTCTCCATGCGAGATAGAGGTAAGATAATAGTTATTTTTAGCCCAAAAACGAGTATTTTACTAGCAAAAAACGAATAGTGAGTATAAATTATTGTTATTTTACATATATATATATATATATATATATAATTCTAATTTGTTATGGTAGCACCCTAAATTCATTATGGCATCTGAAAAGTTGACTTGTAGCATCAATTAAAAACCTCAAAATTTTTCATATCGTACGCTCGGTTGACTAGTAGCACATGCCACCGGTGTGGACCATAGAGGTCCTCCCTATATCTTAATCCACTCAAAAATTCTTTAATGGAAGGATTAGAAGGCAAGGTACATACCCTTAGGTTTTCATATCCTTACACATTGCATTTACCACTTTTACCATTATACCTTTTTTTTTCACTTAAAACCTAAAAAAGAGAACACAAACAATTTGGTTAACGCCTCCTCTCAAATGTTTCCCTATTTTAGAAGCATCAACAACAACTTCACTAGTAACCTCACCGGCGATATAGTCGTAGCAGTAACGACGGCAGTAGAACATCAACAAAGTTGTTTGATATTCAGTCATTCCAGTCGTTGCCCTCCTCCATTTGTCTTCCTCTAATTGATGCCAAGCATCACCCCTCTTTCATTCTTGATCGATGTATGGTTATCGCTAACCAACGACGCCCCTTCTCTCCCCAGATCAACAATAGCCCCACGCATACTCCTTATCTCTCATCTTCCGCCACCATATTAGATTGACACCACTCACCTCTTTTTCTTTCAATACTGAAGAAAATGATTTGCTCCAATCGATGATGAAGATGACATGAAGTAGCGATAACTATGAAGAAGGTGATGAATTAATGAAAATGATGAACCAAAACAAACAAAGTTGGTTTGAGACTTTTTTGGTAAAAACTTATATAATTTTTAATGGAATTTTAATTCCATTAGATATGTTACATAATGATGAATTCCTTTGTTTTAGGGTTGTTCATCGAATCCATTTATTAGTTTCTTGACTTGTTCAAATAATGTTTGACAACTTTTTACCTTGTTTTGAATTTGAATATGCTTCTAACTCACTTAAAACAAAATCCAGCCAACTGAATAGATTTTTTCAAAATTTAATAGTCTAAACCAAATATAATTTTTTTTATGAGTTTACTATTTTAAATATGAAATTGGAGTTTAAATTTCCAATTATTAGTTAGAAAAAGACTTATATGATTTTTCATGAGTCTAGAAAGGGTATTTATTATACACCCTAATCTATTGTCACATGACACTAATATATGTAAAAGACAAAAAAAACTCACCACTAAAAGCACTTCTAAGGCCATGCGCATCGGTCTAGCTGGTTAGTGTGGGAACATAGCTAGATGGCTAACAACACGATCGCCTCCCCCTTGTTTATTCGCAGATGCGGCCCATTCGGGTCTTGAGTGTCCTTCCGATTTTTCTTTTTGTGTTTTTTACCTTTTTACCGTTACCCAACGGTTACATATTTTTTATGTTTTTTCTCTTCTATAAATACTCACCTTCTCCATTTTATTTGTTCACACCACCAACTTTTTTTTTCTCTCAAACTTTTCATTCTTCTCAAACTATCTTCTACAAAAAAATGTTTTCTTCGTCGTCGGAAGGGGGAATTGATTGCTGCTTAACGGACTACGAGAACTGCATTATTTTGTGGAGTACTGACCACAACTGTACATAGGCTTCTTGAAGACGGTGAAGAAGGAAGTTTGTCTACAAGATGGAGATGAGCAGATGCAAGTAGAGATCATGAAGCTACACACGAGTAACCTTTTTAAGATTATTTTGCAGATAACTGTAATTACAGTGACGATACTTTTAGGAGATGATCCCGCATGAACAAACTACTATTCCTACGAATAGTCGAAGATCTGGAGCGAGAGTATACATTTTTTCAACAGGGTTGGGATGCTAAAGCCAGAAAATGGTTATCTCCATTGCAAAAGTGCACCTCAGCAATTCTACAAATGGAATAAGGGTATCTGCTTACGCTTTGGATGAGTACTTGAAACTGGTTGAATCAACTGCACGATAAGGCTTACAAAACTTCTCCAAGGGTATCATTAGTCTTTACGGTAATCAATACTTACTTAAACCTTCTTTCGATGATATTTAGTGTTTATACGCCACACATAAATATAACCACAGGTTTCTCGGCATGTTAGGAAGCCTAGATTATATGCACTGGGATTGGGCAAATTGCTTAGTTGCATGGCGTAGGAAGTTCATGAGAGGTGACCATGATCGGTCGACTATTATGCTAGACATAGTGACATCACATGATTTTTGGATTTGGCAGGCATACTTCATGGTTGTTAGGTCTAACAACGACCTCAATATGCTTAATCAGTCGCCGTTATTTAACAATGTCTACAAGGGGAAAGCCCGGAGTATCCATTTTATTTCAAGGGAGTAGTCTACAACCACGACTACTATCTTGTAGATAGGATATATCCCGAATGGGGTACTTTTTCCAAAACATTTATATGCACCCGCAACAAATACGTAAAGCAATGTACGCTTACATCATATTACATAATATGATATTAGAAGATGAAAGTACACAATTTGTTGTTTCGATGAAAACGACATTCAAGTTCATGAGGAAGATGACAAAGAAAGTGAGGAACAATTCAATTCTAATGTTCAAGAAGTCTGAAACCGAGAAGCGCATCATAGCATTCAGACGAATTTAATCGAACACATTTTATGGCTTTCAAGGAACAAGAATAACAACGATTAGTTATCTTTTGTTATTTGAAAATTATTTTTTTTCTATTTTTATTATGTAAGGCTTATCAGTAGGAGTGTTCACGGGGTGGGACGAGTAGTAGATCTTTTGCAAATCGCCACTGTGGGGCAAGTACCTAATTTTACAAACCGAAACCGAACCGCATAGAGCGGGTACCCGATGGGAGACATGTATCTACGGTTCGGGTCACGCTTACCCTAAAAATGTGTTTTTATTTTATTTTATTTTTTTACACCTTCTGATTCATAATAAAACAATAAAGAGTGGTAAAAACAAGTCAATAATGATGAATAAATCACTGACAGAAATCGAACAGATTTTCGATTAAAGGCTCATAGAAACAAAAAACCGATAGTTTTAAAGTTGGCACTGTTGATCGATTTCCAGTGTCTCTATGTTGAACTCTCGACTGTTGTAGCCTTGAAAAGTCTCGATTTGTCAAAGCTCTAAAAAAATTTTGAGGAGACGGTGGGGGCTACTAGAAATGAGAAACAAAAAGAATATTAAATATACTATAAATTAAATATTTTGTTTTGATTACACGAGTCATTTAAAAAATCCGAAAATGTCTATAAATTTAGGTTACATGTTATTAGGTTTATAAAATCTATCTATACGTATTTTCTAATACTTAAATTAAAATATGTGTTATATGACAAAATATTTAAACTATTATTTTTATGAAAATTCTTTTTATTTGATTTTTAATCTGTATTTAATATCATATAGGTTGAAAATTAGCTTGCATTGACTTGACTTTTTTAAACATTATTTATTATGAAAGTTTTAGTTATAAAAATAGTATTTAAGAATCTAATTAACTCTATATAATAATTTTCTTATAGGTTTAATTAAATAAGGGGTAAATTATTAATTTTAAATTATTTAAAATTAAGAAATTACAATGACCTAAATGCTTTATAATATACTAGCATGATACCCGCGCAATGCGACGACAACGAATAATTTCTACTCGTTAACATGTACGTTTTCAAGACGTAGGGAGAATAGTATTCATGTAATACGGTGACAATGAATAATTTTCGTTTGGTGACATGTCTATTTTCTTTATCTTTTTTCTATTTCTTTTACTTTTTTGTTCTCCATAATTGAAAAAAAAAAGTTATGAAAATATTTTTTAATAATAAAGTTAATTTTTATTGGCTTTGACTTTCAAAAAAATTGTATATATTGACTTTGATTTTTTTAAATATGTAAAGTTTAGTTATTAAATGTAATATAAGAATCTTATTAACTATATCTAATAGTTACTCAATTTAGTTTATATGAGGGGTAATTTAGTAATTTGAAAACACTTAAAATTTACAAGTTTAAGCAAAAGACTTAAATGCTTTATAATATAATATAGATATATATGCATGCACCGCAAACGTCATATAAATAAATCGTATATCATCACTAAATATTTAGCAGACATTCATAAGCAATCGTTAGTCAATCATAGACATCCATATATATAGATATATCATCTTAAAAATTGTTATACTTTTGAAATCGATTTTGTCTTCGTACTCACCTCAATCCATAAAAGTAGATCAACTCGGATATAGATTTGACAAGCTACACACCCGGATCGCCAAATCCCGGTCTTAAATGCTCCAATATACTTCTCGAGATCTCAAAAACAAAGCCCAAGTCGAATCTTAGCTTGTAATGATATCACCACACCTTCTGAGCCTTGGATACGCACACCTAACGAGACCCGACACTACCACATGCTCTCTAGTCTTGAAATCGCTCTCAAAAACGACAAAGTAACGTTACAAATGTGCAAAACTCGTTCAAGTCGACTGAAATGCAAACATATATATAGACCAGATTTGGACGCGTCGCTACCTTGCACATGACTACTTCTGAACCAACGCGTTGCTACCTTGCACATGACTTCTTCCGAACCAACGCGTCGCGTCGTGATCCTGCTCCGAACAAAAATGTTTGTTTTTGCATAATTAATTCCTTTCTTAAAAAAATACAACTCAATAAATATCTTTTCTTTAATAATCAAACTCCATAAATTTCATTTCTTTATTTGTCTAAATAATTTACAATATTTTTCTACGAAAATTGGGTCTTTACAAACATCCTAAACACAAGTCTCATACGGTTTTGATCCGTACATGCTTACGATTTTGCCAATAGAGATGTGATTTTCAAACGATTTGCGAATCTTGTTCATGTTAGGGTTTGTTGTGATGTGTGCTCAAACATAATCTTGTTCATGTTCATCGATTCACTTCATCCAGCTGCATCATGATGATCACTAGGATCAAATATCTTGCATCAAATCTACACAACTACGACTATTTAACCTTAGAGAGAATGATAAACACCATTGAAAACACACTTAAGAATGGATAAAATGCTAGACTTCTATTCCATATTTCATATCCCTGTTCATAGTCTGGAGATACATTACAAAAGAAACCATCTAGAATATTACTACTTTGATACAATATTTAGAACTAACATTTTTCCCTTCTATATTCAAGTTGTGGTAATTTTATCCTTTTAGCTTCGCTAACAATCTTTCTTTAAAAAAAAAATAATCTTTCCCTGTTTATAATATGCAAACATATTTTTTCTGTCTGCATTATGTGAAATCTTGGGATTCTTGACATGAATAACATGATTCATTTAAATCTTCTTTTCTTTATCTTGATTTTGAAAACATATTCTCTTCCCGAAAAATATTTAAATCAACATCTTAATGAGAATTAACTTGGATAAGCACACATTTCAATCTTTTTCCTTCTTTGTGATTATTCATGTATATATTTATCACACTTTGATCTTGTAACAAATGACCTTAGGCTTTGCAGCCTTTGATTTTATGATGGTTAGCCTTGATACACACATCTTTTATATCCTGACCTTTCAAACAAGATAATTTGTACTTTTAAGCATTCAAGATTTGCTTCTGAGAGTTATGTTTCAGCATCATTTGAAATCTTTATTAGACAAGATATTTCTCTCCCCGAATTCAACTCTTGATATTTTACACGTCTTTAAAATCCTCTGATCGTATATGAAACATTTTATATGTTCTAAAATATTCTTTTTCAAACTTTAATTGTAAATGATATTGTCATATTCAGATATATATTTTATGCGATATTGTATTTACTTTTAGTCTGTATTGTTTACAAATAAGTTCAAAGATACTTAATATATTAAATTGTTGGTTTTTAGGTTAAAAAGGTGGATAATAAGAAATTTTGAGCAAAAACTGAAGAAAATGAGAAAAGTTGTCCGCTCTGACACACCTCCACTGTTTTGATCATAACTCACTCATACGATCTCGGATTGAGGTGATTCAAGCGGCCACGGAAACTAGACTCAGAGGTCTACACAATCAATTTTATGGTCAATGGGTGATGAGCAATGGTCGCGACATGACGAGCAATATGTGAGTCCTGGTCCAAAACAATTGCGAATAATTTAAAGGTCGCGATGTGATAGTTCACGTCACATCATAAACGTGAAATCTATAAATTCGGTCCTATTTTTTACCTAAGGGGGTATATGCAGTTCTAGGGCTTCAATATGATGATAGAGAGCCTCTAGAAGTGATTTTTGAAGCCAAATTGGAAGCTCAAGAATGAAGAATCAAAATTAAAGAATCATCGGCTTTCATTCGGTTTGCTTTATATATGGTCTATGTTTAGCATATTATCTATGACTTCTTTGTGTTCTTTTATTCTGATTATGACTTAAATACCATGGTTTTTACTTAGATGAGATTACCTTTGTTTTATGGTTTGATTTCAATGAATTGGATGATTTAGTAGTTATATATTTGTCATGTCTTGCTTGATCTAAGACACATACGTGTTAAAGTTTCAATATTTGTTGTTTATTGACTGAGTTTGTATAGGTTTGAGGACCAATCTATATATGTATGCTTTTATCATGATAATCTAAGAGCATTAGGTGATTATGACTAGTGATTGACCATATACTAGGGTTAAGTTACAAAGTAGTTAGCTTTAATGTGTGTAATTACATGTGATGATCATTATGTGTGATTGATTGATTGAATGAATGGTAACAATCAATATTGATTAAGTCTTGCATGATTCGAAATTTATTAAATAATTGTGATAGTACTTGATCCCATGACCATAGGATTAGTGTTTACATCTAACCAATCTAGGAATCGGTATATGATGAATAATATCTATTGTACTATCTTGAAATCAACCATAAATAAGGGGTAATCGAATCTAAGTGAGAATACTTATTTTCTTGATCATTCTCGTTCTAAACTCTCAACTTTATCTTACTTTTGAATTATTATCTCTTTTGTCTAGTTAGTATTGTTTATCGCATTCTTAGATCTATTATCAGATTCCCTATTTACTCGCTTTCTTTAGACTAATAATAATTAAATCTGTTAAATCTGAAATCATACTCATTTCCCAAGTGTTCGACACTCGGACTTACTAGAACTCTATTGTAATACAATTTGATACACTTGCCTATTTGTGTTGTAGTTAGTACTTTGGTGATTTCAATTTATAAATATAAAACCTTATTTGATTCATGCACATCAGTTAACATATATCTAATCACATGTATCCCTTGACCGGATATATTTACTCTCCCAAAATCAACCAAATTTTCTTTCATACAGATCTTCACCTCATGATGTCTAGAATTTTCATGATCACCATGCAATTATAATATGCATACAGCTTGATTCTGGCATGAATCTTTCAAAACTTGAGTTGGTAAATACTCCTCATAATGGTTTGTGGAAGAGTAAACTTCATTGATCTTTGTCATTAATAGAATGATAGCGTACCAGAGATAATTTTTAAGGCACCATAATTGCAACAGCCCAAACCCCGTAAAATGATATTGTCCGCTTTGCCCCACTGGTGTAACACCGAAATTCTTAAGCCATTTTTTTAAATCGCTGCGGAAGCGTTACTAATCTTCATAAGTACAATCACCCACAAACATAATTCACTGTTTACAAAATCACAGTATCCATTATGTTACAAAAGAGTTACAAAACATGGCTCGTATCTAAACAAAACACAATATCAGAGCGTTGGTCAGTTTCCCTTCGTACACAAACCCTAGCTAAAAAGTTATACTCACCAAACTTGCAAAAAGGTTCAACAGTGGGGAATTAATACAAAGTTAAGTGAATAGAAGCTACAAACAAACAGTCATCAGCAAAAAACAACACAACCATCCAACAATCAGTCAATCCGTCAATCTCACAAATCCAAAGGACCGGCGGCTCTGCCGAACCTGCAACCAATGCGGGCCAAAGCAAAGGTTTACCGATAACCCTTCGCCAATTGGCACAGTTAGATCCCCTCCGATACAACGCATGCATCAGAAGGTCTACAACCGCTCAACCAATAGCAAACAGGTCAGCCCCTTCACAGCAGCTGACCTCTACCAGCCCTTTCACAGCAGTTGGTCACTACCAGCCCTTTCACAGCGGCTGTGCTCAAACAAATACCAAGTACTCATCATACCATGAACACATATCAAAAACTCGACCAGATAATACACAAGCAGTCATTCAATTCTCGATCAACAATTTATCAGACAAAACAGTCTATCATTAGATCAATCATCTCAATATCAAGTAACCATAGCAGTTACAACCAATACCACACTTGAGTAAACCTCCACTCACCTTGATTCCCAATCACACCGCTCAGTTGTCTAATGCCATTGAGTCTTCGCAATTCCTGAGAACACAACAACACGAAATCAGTCTTCGATTCATAAATATATATTCACATATATTTATATCAAACATAACCATCACTATCAGGTTAAAATCACACATAAGCAAGCATATAACATGCAACATAAACGAATCAACAAACAAAAGCACCAAACTAAAATTTTCCACGGACGCGTCGCGTCGTGCCAAAGTCGGACCCCAAAAGTCGGATCATCCAAAGTCGGACCACCAAGGTCGGACCATCAAAGTCGGACCACCAATGTCGGACCAAAAGTCGGACCATCAAAAAGTCGGACCAACAAGGTCGGTTGGCCCAAAGTCGGACCAATCCGAGCGTTCCCCCTCTTGGACGTGTCGCGTCGCGCGACCAGACCTGCAACTTTTCTATTTTCTGCTCATTTCCAGCTTCAACAAATCACCATAAACACAACCATAAATCTGGAAATCGATTTCTAACGATTCTAAAACATTGTAAACTTCATACAACATCTTAACAATCAACAAAAACACATCCAAACCATTTAAATCTTCAAGTTCCATAAAACCCACATATCAAGTTTTCTTCAAACTTCCATTAATGGTGTTCAAGCTTTTATCATCAAATCTCAGCATGAATTTATCAAATATACACAAGAATCATAACTTCAATTAATAACAAGCATATACCAACTTTAATCTTGGAATACCAAACACCAAATCAAAGGTTCAAGGTTTCAAGTTTGTTAACTGTTAGTCCCAGATTGAGTACGCAACAACAAATGTTTGTAGAAGGGGGTGTTGAATACAAACTTTAGCTTTTTAAAATTTAAAGACACACCATTATACTTTTATATAATTCTTATTGATATGAATCAAGAATTACATGTACTAGAA
>JAUEJL010125474.1:0-11594 GCA_032274825.1 Drosophyllum lusitanicum | reverse complement strand
AAAGGTTATCATGTCCAAGTAGAGAATACAGGGTGTTTAGCCCATAATCAGAGGAATACAACCATAGAAACTCATAATCAGAGAGCTACACATGAAGAAATAGCACCTAAGTATTGAATCTAGGATGAAAAACCTTCAATCTTCACTTCTAATGGTTGAATCTTCAAGCTCCAGCAAGTTCCCTGCTTCAAAGCTCCAAAAACGTCGTCTTCGTTCGTTTAGGGCCGGCTGGAAGGGTTGGAATCTTCATTTTGGAACAAAACAAGTCTATTTATAGAGATGATTTCCAGCCGGAAACGCGTCGTGTTGACCCCTTGGACGCGTCGCGTTTTGTTAAACTTGCCCGACAAGATCGCCATTTTCAAGCGAACGCGTCGCGTTTATATTTCCGACGCGTCGCGTCCTCGACTTTTCAGACTTTATAATATTCTTTTATATCTCGAGTCTTTTTCAGCCTTTTCCGCTTAAACTCCCGCCATTGAGTATTTATGATCTGTGATTAACAATCACACACTTTAAGTACCATTTTATCATTAATTAGAGAAATATTTAACATTTAAGTGCCATTTATCGCAACGAATATATATATATATAAATAACGCGATATCAATTATATATGGAGAAGTTCATTTGAGAACCGTTCTAATTGCGAGTACCATTTGTAACCCTCGTTAATGCTCATTAATAGGGGAATTTTGGTCTTTTACATATTTTCCCAACCGTGAACTGCTTCCGGGTGCGCCGTCATTAAAGAGCGAGGCTTGATTTTCCTGAAATACCCCTCATTAATGCATCATTAATGAGCCGTCATTTTTATTGGCCATTGATTTATTTTAATAAAGGGCCAAGATTGGTTCTCGCGGTACTCGCAATAAGAACGGTTCTCAAATGAACCCTACGCTATATATAGGGGAGGGTTCAAATGAGAACTGTGTTTCGTGCGAGAACCAATCTTGGCCCTTGATTAAAATAAATCAATGGCTAAGAATTGTAATGACTCATTAATGAGGGGTATTTTGGGAAAATTAAGCCAATCTAATAAAGTAAGAATCACCAGGACGCAATTCACGGTAGGGGAATATATTAATGACCAAAATACCCCTATTAATGAGTCATTAACGGTGTTAGAACAGTTCTCGTATGAAAAACAGTTATCGTTTAATCTTTTCCCTATATATATATATATAGGGGAGGGTTCAATTGAGAACCATTCTTATTGCAAGTACTGCGAGAACCAATCTTGGCCCTTGATTAAAATAAATCAACGGCTAATAATTTTGGCGGCTCATTAATGACTAATGATTGGCTCATGGGTATTTTGGGAAAATCAAGCCTCATTAAATAATAATTCATCCATCCGGACGCAATTCACGGTTGGGTAAACATATAAATGACCAAAATACCACTATTAATGAGTCATTAATGAGCATTAATTGTGGTTACAAATGGTACTCGCAATAAGAACGGTTCTCAAATGAACTATATATATGTATATGTATATGTATGTATATATAGGAGCTCCCTTCAGAACATATGTTATTTCTACTGGAAATTTAAGTTTTGTAGTAAAATTAATTACATATTTACCACCGTGTTAATTTTTTTCTTAAGTTTTGAAAAGCTCCAAATTATCAAGTAATAAACGTACATCAATTTGATATTCTTGGAGGTAGATGAAACATTGGAGGGATAAAATAAAAAAAATGGTGGGCTGAATGTGCTAGTTACTTGCCCATTGAGTCATTGGCTTATTGATTCAGTTGTAAGCAAGCAATCATATATTACCATCTATTTCACTCAGACTATTAAGTCCATTAAGTTATAATGAAAACACAAAATTATTAGTCACAAGCTATGCCTTTCAGCTTTCGCATAATAAAAAGGATCTTGTGGAGAAAGCTTAACCGTAAATACCCCTATGCAACTTTAGGCCTTAAGGAGTAGCTTTTGAACTATAAGCCTCATTTTTCCACTGTGCATCCATTTTATCGTGCATGGCTTTATGCCAACTTGGATGCAGAAAACTCTAATCACTGTCCTGATCTTTCATTGGCTTATTGATTAAGTTGTAAGCAAGCAATCATATATTACCATCTATTTCTCTCAGACTATCAAGTCCATTAAGTATAATGAAAACACAAACTTATTAGACCAGCCGTGCCTTTCAGCTTTCGCATAATAAAAAGGATCTTATGGAGAAAGCTTAACTGTAAACACCCCTTTGCTACTTTAGGCTTTAAGGAGTAGCTTTCGAACTATAGGCCTCATTTTTCCACAGTGCATCCATTTTATCGTGCATGGCTTTATGCAAACTTGGATGCTGAAAACTCTAACCACTGTCCTAATCTTTCTGTAAGGATAACAATTTCACAGATATCACATTTACCTGAGTTATTTTTGTTGGAAGTATGAAGCCTTTGGCCTCATTTGTAGTGTAGCACCGCACTTTTAGTAGAAATTGTTGGAAAATTCAACAATTCCAGCATTCAAAAGGACGACCGCTAATGGGCTTAATTTCTTACGTTCAGTTTACTTTACTTTGGAATGAAATATCTTTCTATCCGTGATAAAATTATGCTGATGATGAATATATGTAACTTCAGGATGCTAAAGAGAAGCAGGCAGTTCCTAATGAACAGCTCAATGTCATCCAGTTTCTTGCTGAGTTAAATGTACAAGTTAAGAAAGCTGATATGGTTGACACTATATTGCCACTATTCATTGAAAGATTGGAGGAGGGTGATGCTTCAACACCTGGCTTATTTCGTCTCCGAGTATGATCCTTATCTTAATTAATGTTTTATATGGTTATATAAGTCCTATATATTTAAAATCACTCCTTTTCTTCTTGCAACCAGTATCAAAGCCTCTTTTAATTATATGCAACAGTTTTAATAAAAAATAGAAAAAATAGCTTTAAGGATGGAAACTTGTGTTTTTTTCTTTAAAACTTCTATGTTCCCTGAATCGTTTATATTAAGGCATTCTCAAACTCTTTTTGTTGAGACACTGCAGCTTCTTGATGCTGTTTCTCGCATCGCAAGTTTAGGTTTTGAGAAGTCTTACCGTGAAGCTGTTGTGCTAATGATAAGAAGCTACTTGAGTAAACTTTCTAGCATTGGATCTGCAGAAAGCAAGACCTTGCCTGCAGAGGCAAATACGGAACGTGTTGAGGTATGTCTGCTGAAATTATGTTCATAATCTATTTACATCAGCTTTAGGAAGCTGAATCACAAAGAAAACTTCAGTTTTTATCAAAGGGCACTAGTCACTCATAATTGGTTCGTCTAGATATATAAATCACTTAGGTGCCGTTTGATTTTTACTTAATAGGGAGATGACTTAATCTGGTCAGTCAGAAGTACCTTGTTTGTTTCTGACTTATCTGGAAACGTTGTGGATGTGCTGCTTTACCCATCAAGTCATTACTTTCTCTTTATTTGTCCTTGCTAAACACCATACTAATTTAGTAATTTCAAGTATATAAAGTTTCCCCTGGTTCTCAGTTGATTAAGTTGATAACATCTGATATAATTTTTTTTCAAAGGATCAAATATATTTTATATTGTGGAATCTGTTATAGTTTTTAGATCTTTAATTTTCTTAGCTAAATCGAAGTTTTTTGATCTTGGCTTTTATTATTCAAGCTTTTGCATTTTACTAGTTATATGGCAGTGGTGGTCATTTGAACACCTTGTACTTAATATTACTGAAAATGTCATTTATGTTGTTTTAATATTTTAAAAGAACTCATAAGTTGACCATTTTCTATTCTTTAAAACTTTCATTGAAAAGATTATATAACTAGCAATTATTGAAAAAAAAGGTAAAATAGTCAATTACCATCACTCAGAATCTCAGATTCTCAAAATGTTCAGCACAAAAACAAACAGCAGCACTGCTTACTCTATACAAACCACATGTTTCCAGACAGACACTTAATCCAGAGAGTACTAATGAATAAGAAAAACAAACAGGCCCTTAGTCCTATCTCGGATAACCTGGCTTGAAACTATTTACATTAACAATGAATTTGTTTATGTTTATCCTCCAGTAATATTTTCATAAATTTATATTTACCTTAGATGCTCACTGGTTCAATTACATTCAAGACTCTTCCTGCAGGATTTCAATCCATAGCTAGAGGCCTTACAAATGGAAAACTTCGAGTGGACTTTCGTCATCGCCTTCTATCTTTATGCTCAGATGTAGGTTTGGCCGCCGAGTCTAGAAGTGGAAGGTAAAAGTTTTGGTTTCTTGTATTCATACAAATGCAAAATATATGTATTTCAATTTATGTTTGCTTTCATACGTTCTTTAAATTAACGTATTTGTATTCTGTAACGTTAATATAAATCAACTAAGTTCTATGAAACATCAAGTTACTACACATCAAATAATGAATATAATAGTTAGGACACTGCTGTTTTATATTGGGTATACTGCAGTAACATGCTTGCCATCAGGAAGAGTTGGATTGCAGATGGTACATATTAGGTTTTGTGCTATTACAAATACAAATGTTGTATCGTATCTTTACATGCTAAACTTATGTTAAAACGTTTATGTTGACCATAATTCATTATATATACAAACGACACAAAATATGTTTTATGCGATTGACCTAACATATTTATAATTTACAGCAGCGGAGCTGATTTTCTTGGGCCTCTACTTCCTGCTGTAGCTGAAATATGTTCCGATTTTGATCCAACATTGGATGTTGAACCATCACTCCTGAAGTTATTTCGTAACCTATGGTTCTACATTGCTCTGTTTGGGTTAGCACCTCCTGTGGTGAAATCTCCAACCTCAATGAAGCCGAGTTCTACTACTTTGAACAATGGAGGGAACACAAGCTTGGTTGCCCTTCAAGCTGTGGGTGGACCTTATATGTGGAATCCTCAATGGTCTTCTGCTGTTCAGCGCATATCTCAGGGGACTCCACCCCTTGTATGTTAGCATTGACTGGAAACTTTAATTTTGATTTGGTTTTCATTTAGTTCTAAGTTGTTAGGGTTGAAGTAGTCTTATTAATACTTGGATCATGTATGGTGATGTTATCTGCTTTTGTAAGGTCTATAAGATGTGCAAACTGCAAGCATGAACTTTTCTTTGTCAGGTTGTGAGCTCGGTAAAATGGCTAGAAGATGAGTTGGAACTTAATGCACTTCATAACCCTGGCAGTCGTCGAGGAAGTGGAAATGAGAAAGCTGCTGTAAACCAAAGAACAGCCCTTTCTGCTTCATTAGGAGGGCGTGTTGAGGTTGGAGCAATGAGCACAATTTCAGGTATAAAGAAATTATAATATTTCTTTTCTTCACCCAGTAGATGCTATTATAAGTGTGATCTTCAGATTTTTATCACCAACCACTGATCAACTCCTTCCTTTGCACCTCTTTCTATATCATTTACACCCCTTATATTTGTTTGGTAATTCCCCAGGTTTGTTGTCTTGAGTTAGTCGTTTGGTTTTCCTTTCTCCTTTCCTTTTGTTTTAACAAATATCATCTCATTCTTTTTTTTTATAATTTTCAGGGGTGAAGGCAACTTATCTTCTTGCAGTCACATTTTTGGAAATTATACGATTTAGCAGCAACGGTGGCATCCTTAATTGTGGTCCCAGCTCAACTGCTTCCAGGAGTGCCTTCAGCTGTGTTTTTGAGTACCTCAAAAGTCCAAATCTTATGCCAGCTGTTTCACAATGCTTAATAGCCATTGTTCACCGTGCTTTTGAGACTGCATTATCATGGCTGGTAAAATTTTCTATTTGCTGCATTTAAGTAATCACACATCCTCTTTAGATATTCCTTTAACACGTTAAATTCCCCTTTTATGGTCCTCTGACTTCATGAATATACTGTACTCACTCCTTGGCATATGGTTCTTTGGACTCTAGTATTGATATGTGAACTTACATGGTTTTAAATCCTGGTGTCTACAAATTCAAGTAGAGACACTTTTCTAGTGCTTTGTATGCTTTCATATTTGGTTAATATGATCGTGTTTTGGTCTTGACGACAGTCCCTTTCTAGAGCTACCTTTTTTTGGTGAACGTTGATAGGAATTCTATTTGTTTTTTTACATGAATCTCATTATGGGCGCAGGAGGCTCAAATATGTGAGACTGGAGATGCTGCGGAGGTTAGAGAGTCAACTCTGGCTGTCCATGCTTGTTTTCTCATTAAGAATTTGTCTGTGAGAGAAGAACACATTCGGGATTTGTCGATTAGTCTGCTGACTCAATTGAGAGAGAGATTTCCACAGGTAAAGTATATTTTTTATTTCTCCTAGAAGCCTAGCTCAGTCTCTAGATTTGGTGCTAAATTATTATCAGCTTTCATATTTTTATTACTTTTCATGCAAACTTCACATGTCTGCAGATCTTGTGGAAATCGTCTTGTCTGGATTGTCTCCTCTTCTCTGTGAATAATAATCCGCCTTCAGGTCTTGTCAGTGATCCTGCTTTTGTAGCTTCTGTTCGCTCTTTGTACCAAAAGGTTGTTCGTGAATGGATTATCATTTCACTATCATATGCTCCATGCACCAGCCAGGGTCTTCTTCAGGTCTGTGTAACTTCATGTTGGGTTATATAACCTTCATGACCCATGATGCATACAAGAAGTAGTTTTCTTTATTCTTTTACTGAGCATAGGTGTAGGTGTAGGGGGATGAATGGATGGATTTAAGTTGAACCTATTTCCTTTTGTACATGCAAATAATATAGTGGCTCAGCCGTTGTTATGGAAGGCACATGTAGGGCCCAAGCACAACCTGTTGATTGTTTAGTCAGTATTTGTTCTATAATAAAGAGCACCCAGAATGTCTTAACTTCTTTTTCAGAATTTCAGTATTTACTATATGGCCAAATTTGTTGAGGAAATTTATTACCTGTTCAACTTCATTACTTTTTTACTTGTAGATGTAAATGTATATATGTGTATTTATGTTTGTATGTATGTGTGTAGGGTTGGGTTCCGGTGAGAACAATCTCATTTCATGAGAACAATTTCAAAATCAAGTTTTATGTATTGAAAACACATATTTTTTCAAGTTCCTTCTTTGTGATTCTCTTTCTTGTAAAATAAATCTAAAAAGTCTTTTTATATTCAAGTTCAAATGCAGATATTGATCTCTACCCAAATTCTAGTATATGAAAGCATGAGTAGTTTAATTAAGAGTCAAGACTAGAAAAATGAAAAAAGAGAAGCTGGGTCCTTTTTGCTTGTTTTTCAATAAGACAATATGGTTAGACATATATTTATATCTCAGGTTTTTACTCTATTTAAGAGGAGCATTGTGAACCACCATCAACAATTATGATTTATTTACTGATTTAAGTGTTGCATGTCCTCTCTTTGTAATATGTATTCTCTGCACATATTATAAAATAGTTTAGGCTTGCATCATGTTTGACAAACTTCCTTTTCTGATGACTTCAGGAGCAACTTTGTAAAGCAAACACATGGCAAAAAGCACAGCCTACAACAGATGTAGTTTCTCTTTTATCTGAGATACGGATAGGCACAGGTAAAATTGATTGTTGGACTGGCACTAAAACTGCCAACATCCCTGCAGTAATGGCATCTGCAGCCGCTGCATCAGGTGGAAATCTCAAGTTATTGGAAGCATTCAGTATCGAAGTTCTTAGCACTGCTATTGTGAGTGCCACAGTAAAATGTAATCATGCAGGAGAAATTGCTGGCATGACAAGGTTGTATGAGAATATGGAGAGTGCAGATGATGATGATTCTGAAGTTGCACAGTCAGCACCTGGACCTGGTGGTCTTTCAAGGCTTATATCTGGATCTTTTCCACAACCAACCCGACCCAAAAAGCAATCTTTTAGTGAGATATTACTTAACAAGTTTGTGCGTCTTCTTCAAAAGTTTGTTTCCACTGCTGAGAAAGGTGGGAATGTAGACAAGTCATCATTTCGTGAGACTTGTTCCCAGGCAACTGCACTATTACTCTCAAATCTGGTAAACAAAATAAGTTGATGTCTCTGTATTTTGGTATTAAACAACTGTAACCCAACCTGACCGACCCGCCTATTTTTTCACATTCATGATATTCTTTTCTTATAATAATTGGTAAATTATTGTTGGATGATATTTTCAGGCTTCAGATAAAAAACCGAGTGCAGAGAGCTTCTCACAGCTTCTAAGACTTCTTTGCTGGTGTCCTGCTTATATTTCTACACCTGATGCAATGGAGACTGGTGTATTCATCTGGACATGGTTAGTTTCAGCGGCTCCTGAATTGGGATCTGTAGTGCTTGCAGAGCTTGTTGATGCATGGTTATGGACCATCGATACCAAACGCGGACTCTTTGCATCTGAAGTGAGGTTCTTTGGACCAGCGGCTAAGCTAAGGCCTCAACTTGCACCTGGTGAACCGGAAGCACCCCCGGAGAAGGACCCGGTTCAAGAGATTCTAGCACATAGGCTATGGCTTGGGTTTTTCATTGATCGATTTGAGGTAATTTATCTACACAATTTTTTAAAATAAACTGTATTTGTAAAGTGGCTATATTTTCTTGTTCTGCCATGCAAGTAAATTATTTATGTGGTTTGCCCCCCGAGAAATTTTAGAAATAAAGGTGAAAAAGGTGACATGCTGCAAAATTACTATCAACAAAATACGGAAAATCTTGATTTTTGCATGCAGGAAATCAAAGGCCATGCTGCTCCACTATTGGAAGAACTCTTAAGACCCATAATTAATTAGTGTTCCAAAGGATCAGGGAACCCCATAGGGGTTGTTTAAATGATTCTTAAAATACAAATGAACCAGCTAACATAAAGATTAACCTCTAAAGTCTAAACTAGTCTGGTTAACACCTAATGCTCCCGCGTTAAATTCAAAATATGTTGCTTACTATCTTTGCATAGGTTTTCTTACAGATGGTCAAGCCAAAAGGATAATGAGAAAATTACACATGGATTAGTTCTTATGACTTTGAAAACTACCCTTTTGTCTTAAAGTATTAAAGAAACATGCCGCTATTAACAAACGATAAAAAATAATTCTGTCTCCTTTTCTTTTACTTCTGTGACCAGTGCTGTTCTTACAGGTAGTTCGACACAATAGTGTAGAACAACTCTTGCTTCTTGGGAGGATGTTGCAAGGGACTACAAAATCCCCCTGGAAATTTTCACGACATCCAGCCGCCACTGGTACATTTTTCACCGTCATGCTACTTGGATTGAAGTTGTGCTCATGCCAATATCAGGGGAACCTGCACAAGTTTAAATTGGGACTTCAGTTGCTAGAAGACAGGATTTACCGGTATTACTGTCTACTCTGTTTTCTATTTTTATATACTAATTGTAGCTTTTTTTCTTATTTTTGTGTTTTTTCTTTCTCTATGCATTTACTTGCAGAAAGGTCAAGCAAATATTAAAAAAGAACTTACAAACTGCTGAACTGACTCCACCACTATATGACAGTTCCTTTTCGTTTATTCTTTTCTGTATCTTTTTTCTGACTTCAAAAGTTATCATCCTGTTTATGAACCCCTTTATCTAAGAGTTAATTTGTGACAGTCATGGTTCTATGAAATATGTGCACGGTTCAGCCATAGCTGGGAATTTGTGAATTAAGTCTAGAATTACCTATAGTTTTCTTGAATTATAAATAAAATGGATTTATGGATTTGCTTCTACCTCTTCTTGAGCAATTTGTAATTTTAATTTAAAAACAATAGCAACCACCACCATACCCAATTCCACCTAAGCGGGGTACAAGGGAGATAAGATGTAGACAGTCGTACCTCCACCTAGAGTAGAGAGACTGCTTTCCTCAATACATCCGGCAAAAATGTGTCATGAATGTAAAACGCAAAAAGTGAAAATCCTGAAGACATAATCTGAAGTATAATTATCCTAATCATAAATGTGATCTTGTCCTATGACAGCCTGGCAGGATTGTTAGACTGCCTCAAAGTCAACCAATAGCTTTCCTTTCATGTAGCTATTGATAAGTATTGGCACTAAATATAAATCTGAAAATTGGTAAATTATAGGGACTCGTCTTTACCATTGCTTGCGCAACATCATTTTCATTCAGATATGCTAATAGGGTTCGTACTATTTGCTTCATGGAGTGAACTGAATCCTAAGATTCATACAGCGAATGATGCACCTTTTTGGTTGATTAATCCTCAGCTCAATTTGTTTTTTCCTATCGACTCTTCTTTTTGCCGTATTAGCATCTTTCATTAAATGATTTCTATTGGTTATATGCATCAGAATAAACATTAGTCAATACGATTGTTGTTTGACCAAGTGGGTTATCTAATAATGCTCTCTCATACATTCCCATTGCATCTGTGTAACCTTTTCTAATTTAAGTTAGAAGCTTGTAACAGAAAACTAAATCAACTTCTGACTGCAGGGCCTCTTTAGGCTGGTTTTGCCATCAACCTGAGTGGTACGAAACAAATAACGGGAATTTTGCACACAGTGAGACTCAATCTGTTCATGCTTTTGTCCAGTTTCTGTTAAATCAGCGAACAGATGTCCCTCAAAATGATTTAAAAGGACAGGGTCAGGAAAACGGGAACACTTTGCTTAATATGGTAAGACCGTGTATGTTCGTACAATCACTTTGTGTTTATCAACATCTTGTTTTACACTACAATATTGCAACATTCCATTACTTTTTACTCGATGTTTGGTCTGATCTTGTGCTTTCAATTGTTTAATTCAGAAGGATTCATATCACCCTGTCTGGGGATCAATGGAGAATAATGCTGTTGGTAGGGAGAGGAGGAAGCAGCTACTTTTAATGCTATGCCAGCATGAAGCCGAAAGGCTTGATGTTTGGGCACATCCTATTGGCTCCAAGTAAATTTTGGAACCTCTTATTTCCTGTCATTTTCCTATATGCTATTGACAAACAATCCCTGGCTTACAACCATTTATTAATTTATCCTCAGAGAGAGCACATCTTCTAGGCCTAATAAGACGAATTCTGAGAAATGGATTGAATATGCAAGAACTGCGTTTGCTATTGATCCTCGGATTGCTTTTTCTTTGGGTGCTAGATTTCCTACAAATTCTTCTCTAAAAGCGGAGCTCACTCAGTTGGTTCAGGTATAGCTATATCCATGTTTTTTCTGAATTAGATAAAAAAATTGCCTTTTTCAAATGATTCAGTTGAGGAATAGCTAATAGTTTCTGAGATGAGAGTTACCATGACCTAAAAAATGGTTCCTTGAGAAGTTTTTCCGTTGTATAGGCAACATCCAGTATGGTTATGATATTTTTCTTCAACATGCATGTTTATGCATATTGAAACCATTAAGCATGATGAATTCTGGTTAGGCTCCAGAAGCTTTGTTAGTTCTGTTATAGTTTATTGGAGAGCCTGAAGGTTTCTCATGCACATCAAAAACCCAAGCACAACGGAAGCAAGAAGTAAAAAACAAGGTTTTTCGGGTTTACAAAACACATGCACAAGAAACACATAGTGAGATCTAGCTACAAAAGACGACAGCAACAAGAAGAACAAGAGAAACCAGAAAACGAGACCATACCCTTGATGTCTCTGGTGGTTGTGATGTTGTAGATGCAATACTTGAACTCCAAA
>JAUEJL010125463.1:0-11597 GCA_032274825.1 Drosophyllum lusitanicum | reverse complement strand
GTCTTGTTAAACAATCATATCATATCTTATCTTATAATATAATATATCACTATTAAGGTTAAAATGATAATTTGCATTATTTAGATTGTTCATTCAGAACATTTATCAAACAGCAGGTCATATTTAGAGCCTTTGAATTATTCAGACCACATAATCATTCAGTGATTAATCATTCTGTTTTAACAAACAGCCCCGAAGTCACTCTTTTTTTATTTTATATTGTAAAATTTTTTATAGGTAATTTTGATAGAAAAGTTTATAAACTTGGTTATTAATCTGTAAAATAAACTTATTTCTTAAATAAAAAACTTGGGTGATTCTATTTAGATTTAAATAAAATTTAAATTGACTTCTTGTGATGTTATGTAATATGTATGTAAGTGTATAACTTATATTAGAAACTGTAACTAATTGATGTGACATATCTGATATGTAAGATGAAGAGATTTCAAATAGTAACTCTCTAATATTTTGATATACGTGTTAATAAAAACAATTCAATATAATGTTGTAAGAGTATAAATGGTATAATGTTATACTTATAAAAATTATTATGTACAAATAATATCCCCGTAGTTGGTGTATAAAACTATAAATCAAGGTTGGTAACTTGCTACTCAAGTAGTCAGTTGAGGGTACGGAGAGTGTTTGACTTAAATTAATAAAAGTTAATAAAATAAATACGTTATCGAGTAAAATTGATCGTTCGTTTTTTTATGTCTACATTTAATATCCGGATTAGTTCTTTAGTTTTTTAAATTACAATGTTTTTTCCTTTCAAAAGTTAAAACACTTATAATATTTTAATTAAACCTACCATCACCTTTTTAATTAGTTTTATACTCTCTCCATTCTGCGAAACACCAAGGGGTGTTTGTTTTAGCTTATCAATTGCTTATTTTTCGGACTTATTTTTTATAAGCTTTGTTTTTTCAATTTATTTTTTATGAGTCCGGTTTATTTTCTTATTCTAACTTATAATAAGCTTAAAAGTTAGAACATAAGCCGAAAAAAATAACTTATCAAAAATAAGCCTGAAAAATAAGCTCTTAATAAGTTAAAACAAACACCCCCAAAGACTACCTCATCATTTGACACTTTCTCCCCTTCACATCGTTTTTAGTTTACCACCATATCACCATCTAGCACCCCCTATCGGTAGCGAATCTAAGACCTTTTTTCTTAGTCGCGTCTTTAATTAAAGATGATAAGACGTCTTTTATAACGAATCAAAACGAGTCATCCACAGTTATAGGTTATAGCTTATTTTCTAGTGAAAGTCATCTTATTAATTAATAACATGATGACACATTTTCCAACTTTTGATTTCGAGATTATAATTCATTAGCATCTATATATTACTCTTTGAATTACTTACTACAAGTACTAAAAAAGGTAAAATATTGTAGTTGAAACGACCTAAAATTTTTATTATATATATACTCGTAGGTTTTTATAAAGAGTATAATAGATAAGTCATAATAAAAGTAGTGGTAATCACATACCCTACACATGTGACTTACAATACCGAATCAACAAAAATACTAAAATCGGTTTTGAAAAAATTCTTAAAATTTCAGAATTTATAAAAGCATCCTTGCGGAAATGTAGCTGTCATGCTGGGCCTTCCCAATATCAACCCGAGAGGGTCCTGAAAGATTTCAACAAACATAGGTTAAACATAAAGTTTAACGAACACACTACACTCGTATATTATATCAAAGAACATATCCATCATATAATACACATCACATCATGTATGCCACACATGCGGGGTGGTGATATGCCAATCGAGCTATCTGCTCTAATATGCCACACAGGTGGGATGTCCATTTGCCAAACGAGCCATCTGGTCAGGTAATTATCACAGTATCACACATGAATACATATCACAACATAAGATATAGGTTTAGTGACAACTCACCCGATCAGCAACACAAGAGTGACAGTATTTTTAAGGAAGTTGTAGAATTAGCAGATCCGGCAGCGGGAACCTACAACATGTTCTACTATATTAATACTGAGTACAGGTTCACCATTATAACACCTTAATACTAAATTTGTGATTACAATTTATCCCATACTCTAATTTGCAATTGAGATCCCACCCTCAATTTGTGATTTAAACACTTGCACTAATTTGTGATTGCTACAAAACACCAATTTGCAATTGGTTCCAAATTGCCCATTTTGCGATTCAAATATTTCAATTGATTTGTGATTGCTACAAAACACCAATTTGCAATTGGGGAATGCTAAATGGACTTAACCGAATTTGGGATTCAACTTGTAACACCAATTTGCAATGCAATTTCTACTCTTGTTTTGCAATTTGAGTTTACTAACTGATTTGCAATTCCATTCATAGCATTAATTTGCGATCCCTTTAGATTGCTAATTTGTGATTCATCTAACGTAATTAATTTGTGATCCCCCCATAGGCACCAGTTTGCGATTCTGGTCAGGCTCAAGAATACAGTAGACTAATCCAACCCAATCGACAACTTCAAGATTCAATCTCTACCTATATTTCATTATTTTGATTCATTCTTGAACCTATGGGTTCCCATTACCTTTTAAACAAATCCATAGCAATTAATTTCATTTTAAACACACTTTGATGAATCAAAATCTCACCTATGCTTTGGTTCTAACCTAGTTTGAACAGTATTGAAACTTCCGAGAAACACACTCCAATCCCAATTAATTTGAAAGAGAACCATACAAGATTATAAACAATAAACTGGAGATCGATACCTGGCTGTTTCCGATGGTTTAGTGCAACAATGAAGAAGGTCTTAGCACTTTTCTTCTCGACAGCTTCACACATAGCACACACTACTCACTGCTTGTTCTTGGCGGCTACAATAAAAGGAAAACCTAGGGCATTGTACCCTCTAGTCCGTACTCCTTCCTAATCCTTGTAACCAAACAATATAATAACCACAAGGATTTTATTCTTAATAATAAAAACCTATAATTATTAATAACAATAACACATTTCATCAACTTATAAGTTTACACGTGGGAACGGTGTTATAACATTATACTATATAACATTTATGAGTAATTATGAATAGTAACCTTTTGTCCTTTTCTAGCTTGAATTATTCATATATTGTGTATTATGAAATACTAAACAAATGGATTGGTGGCGGGTTGCTTAGAGGTTTGGGGCTTAAGTTTGTTGGTTCTATTAGGTACGAGGTTATATTTTGAATTCTAGCTTTTTATTTTTTCATATAACTCCCTTTAAGCCATGGAATGTAATTCAAATGTGACTTACGAATTCTAGATGAATATATTAGAATTATTTTTCTGTTCTAGCAAATTATTTTAGAATACAAGTTAGAATAGTTTTATGTGACTTCTTTTATTTGTTAAAACATGTATTTGATGGTAAAGATTACTAATTTTATAGTTATGTTAGAAATAAAATGAAAAATAACAATTTGAATATTTGCATTTGAATGTTAGTTTATATATTCTATATAATCTAAAACCACATCGCAAGGCGCAGGTAAAATCAACTCGTTTAGGTTAAAGGGTAATTGATTATTTGATTTATGTTAGGAAATTTAAACATTATTTTGACTCTTGTTCTTCTTGATTATTTTATTTAGATTATGAAATATTTATTATGACCATTTTAGTAGATTATTTGATTTAGGTTTAGGGTAAGGTTCAAAAGAAAACACAATTTTCGTGAAGTACATGAAGTTCGGTTATAAAAATAATAAAAATTGACAAATTTATTGAAAAAATTAAAAGACAGAAAAGAATAAAGATGTATAAAGATTGTTTTCTTCTTATCTCAAAAGTCAAAACATACGGCTATACCAACGTAGGTGGCCAAAAGTCTGCCATAATACTAGATTACTAGGTAACTAACTCTACATAATGACATTTAGGGGGTGTTTGTTTTAGCGGCTTTTTTTCCGGACTTATTTTTCATAAGCTCGTTTTTTCTGGCTTATTTTTCGTAAGTCCGGCTTATTTTCTTCTTGTAACTCATAATAAGCTCAAAAGTCTGAAAATAAGCCGGAAAAAACTAGCTTATAAAAAATAAGCTCGAAAAATAAGCCTTAAATAAGCTAAAACAAACACCCCCTTAAATAATAAAGAGATAATAATAATACGTCTAATATTTACTTTCATTTTTAATTCTCAATAACATAAAAGTAATAAACTTTTAATTATATTAAAGACAGGAAAAAATGATAAATATAGTAGTTGCATATAGTAAATAGGAATGAATTTATATACCCTAATTTAAAGATCAAAACACTTTAGTCTAGAATAAATATAACTTAATTATATATTTTAACTAAATTCTATTGGTCTGTTTTGTTACTTTCAGAAATGATTTAAATATTGATATTTTTCAAGTTTGACATCCAATTAATTGCAGTTAACATATAGAAAAACTCAACTTCCATAAAAAAAAACTAAAAAAATTCAATTCATATTAACCAGAATCGGTGACGTGGTCAAAGTAATTCCTTCCCCTTTTTCTTTTTTTCTTTGTATAATTGGTTGAATGCTTCATATTCATTAGGTGAATTTTTATTTTTATCATCTTTTTTCTTGATATTCATGTAACTTTTTGTCTTTTCTCTTGGTAAGGTAAATAAGTTAAAATTTTATTTTAACTATTCTTTTCAATATATTATTGTGTTTTTATTTTCTTTGTTCGTAAAAATTTAAATCGAGTTTATCCTCATATATTTTTTCTTATACTTTTATTTTTTAATATGTATTATTAAATATAAAATTAATAAATAGGTGGGTCCCAGATTTTAGTGTGGTGGAAAGTGACCACTACAAAACTAAGTGGTGACTTGAGTGATAGGAGAAAAAAATTAACGTGACAGTGTGGTGGTGTATGACCACTCCTAATACTCTTCTTTAAAAAGGGTATATATATTTTTATATTAAGAAAACTTATTAATATAAATATGGAGTGTTTTCTTATATATTATATTTATTGGTGTGAAATTAACCTGTCCATTTATTGATTCTTTCTAACATGTGATGTTTCTTAAATTTTAGGTATTTATATCTCGTGAAGATTTAATGACTTGGGTGCAAAATGTGACACGTTCTCAAGGTTTTATTATCATCACTAGACGGTCAAGGTCAAGTACTATTGGCTGCACTTCTAAAATTGTCCTTAGTTGTGATCGTGGAGGTGTAGGCAAAAGTAAAGACGAGGAAACAAAAAAAAAAATTTAACTGTTCGTTGTAAAAGAATTTGTAAATGTTGATTATTATTGCTAGTAAAATTTATGTTTTTTACATTTACTAAATTTTTTCGTATTGGAACTTTATTAATTTTATTTCTTGTTTAATGTAAAAAAACAAATTTAAATTATACAAAAGAATAAAAAGTAAAGTATTAAAGTAATAATAAAGAAATATGTAGTTATAGGATAAAAAAGTAAAAGAATAATAAAGTAATTAAATAAGATAGTAATTATTAGTGTATAATTAAAGTTATATGGGTGTGAGGTAGGTAATTAAATATCTTAGTAATCATTAGTGTATAATTAAAATAAGTTAGTAATCATTAGGGGTGTTGTAGACTAAGGGTTGTAGTAGACTAGGGTGTCTAAAACGGCACCCTAAGTAAATTCATCATATTTTTGTATCTCTTAGATCAAGATTTCAAGAGCTCAGATGTGTTTCCTTTTCTCATGAAAAGGTGTTTTTGATTCTTCCTCTAGGTTTATGTATAATCTAAAATGGTTGTCATTGTGGTAATGGCTGCGTTGTTGTTATTTTCTTTAAATCCAGCAACGATTGCCAATAGGAGGTCGATCAGACTCCACTATCACCTCTAAAAATGAATTTCGGTCATACCTGAATGCCATCAAGGTTTTAGGGTGATCCATTGGTAGAAACTTCAGCTAGAATCGAAAAATTCAAGTACTTACATATTTTAACAGTTTACAACAAAGTAAAATATTTATTTATTTGAGTAATAAAAAAATAAATTATCTTAAATATTAACTCGATCATTAAAAAAAATAGAAAGTTATTCCGTGTTTTGTAACTCTTTGTTTGTTTTAAGTGCATGTAATAGATCCTCTCATTCTAGTCTCTCTGTGTATAAAAAGATTGTCTACACATCTTACTTGGGTTGAGCAAATGTAACAAGAAGCCTCATCATGTATCCTCCTCGCCTTCTGCTTCTATCTGCATTGAGCTTCTACATGTTTTCAACAGGTTTATATTTGTTATTAATTTTAATTTAACCTAGCTTTGTTGATTAATTACTTTGTATTTTTCATATATTGACTTTCTTAGAAGTTAAAAAAAATATAAAAAAATAATTAAACGCAGATATGTTATACCCAACAAGAGCTAGAAGATCATCGGAGACCGTGGCTGCCGGAGCGGTGAACCTAAGTTTTCAAGAAAATCATGTATGTAAGTCGATCTCCTTATAATTTTTATCTTCTAAACTTCTTGTCGAAAAATCATCTGTAATTAAAAAGTGAATTGAAGTTGTGTGTATCATGACTCATTTTATCATATTTTTTTCAGCAAAATAAGCATTTATTTTGTTGGTGATTTTAGTATCACATAGTCATTTTAGTGTAATGAAATTTACAAATAACAATGGAGTTTTAAACTTTTTAGTTGTCGTATATCAATGTTGTTACTTATCCAAAGGATGTTTTTCGGTTCTTTGAGTTCTTTCGTTTGGGATTTTTTTAGCTGAAATTGAATCGAAAGTATGAATTCTGTTTGGTATTCGGTTAACCGAATAAATTGGAAAAAAAACCATCCTATTTTTCGTAAGTTTATGGGGATTCAACTCAAAACCAGTTGGTTATGAGAGTAGTAGCCTAAGACCCTTATTAAGTATATTACAAAGTCGTTTTTATCCGACGTGATAACACCATATTTTTAAGACCCAATACCTTTGAATTTTCAACCCAAAATGTTACAACATATTTAGGGGGTGTTTATTTTAGCTTATTTTATGGGTCTTTTAACTTATTAGATTATTTTTTGGACTTATGAACTTTTTTGTGCTTGACTTAGCTTATGAGCTTAAGCTTACGGGCTTATCTTTAGCAAAAATAAGCCACTTTTAATAAGTTAACTTTAATCAACTTTTTTTCTCTTCTATAAGCTTATTTTTATACATTTACCTATATACCATTCTTTATAAACTTGAATCAACTTTTTTTTTTCTCTTTTCCAAAACTAAAAGAAATTCTATACCCTTTTTAATCATTTTACAATAATAAGTTAAGCCAAACACTTTTTAAAAAAAAGCTTATTAGCTTATAAATTATAAGTTAATCCAAACACTTTTTTCACTCATAAACTCATAAATTCATAAGCTTATAAGTTAAAAAGTTAAACGCATAAACTAAAAAAAATAAGCTTACCCGAACATCCTCTTAATAATATATATAAATTTAATATAACGTGTAACAGACATCCCGGTGATCCGGTCGGTCGGCTTGCAGAAAGTCCAAAGGAACGGAGTCACGGGAGATCATTTGCGTGTTCAAAAAATTTCAAAACATTCTAAAAAAAATTAATAATATATTTACCCATCTAAACATTAGTTTAACTATGACTTCTTAAAATACGTTTAATCCTTATTCAATTAAGTATATAAATTATAATCATCTATATAAAATTATACAAATATAAATTAAAAAACAAATAATTATAAGTTTATAACGTAATTTATCAATTTTTTTTATATTCAACCATTCTTATAACCGAATAACTATATATATTCACTTCATATGGCTCAGTACCTTTAACACAACTCAAAACACACGGTTTATAATGGGTAAAGGCATGTCAAGCCTTGAACCATGTCGTGACGGTATGATCAAGCCTCAAGCCTTGACGGAGTCATGACGAAGCCAAAACGAACTTTATAGAACCATGGTGACGGGTTTGCATCAGATATACTTAGTACGCTATACGTCAAATCTCTCTAACTTGACTGTTTTACGTCGGATTAGCGGATGATTTAGTGATAAAGATCTTTTAATTTCTTTTTCATTTGTTTACATTGAACCGAGTTGCGCATGTTTGGTTTAGTCTTCCGTCAAAAAACCTGTTTGAGGCTAGTCCGTCACTATTCTGCAACTAATCTTTCTTTTTTTGAAAGGAAAAAGAGCTAATATTGATTATAATTAGCTAGGATGGATACATAGGGGTTCTCCAAGATGGAGAACAAAAACCAAAAGAAGGCTTTACATAGCCATCTAAACTCGGGCAAAATAAAAACTACCAACCTCAACAATGGTTTTTCACTAACTTGATGTAAGAAGTTAGATATAAACTACCGTCAGTGGGTTCTTAATCTAACTATAACAATTTAGATTGATTTTCTACTCCTATTTTGAATTTACAAGTGAGAGGCGTTGAACCAAGGTGAAGAAAACATCTCTTTCGAGGTTTCCACATGCAGAACTTTATTTTTCCAATTCCAAATCCCCCAAAAAAGGGCATAACATATCCCTTATCAAAACTAGTTGATCGAAAGATCCCACCGACCAAACATGTATATTCCACCAACTTAAGAATTTTCTCTAGATCGATTGGTATGACCTTAGGACATTTGAACAAAATATGAGTAGGATTTTCCAAGATGGACGAACATAACGGGCCGTTCGGGTTAGCCACTACAACCTATCTATGTAATAAATTCAAGAGACATGGCAATGCATAGTTTACTGCCCTCCAAATGCGAACATTTATTTTTGGAGGGACCCAAGGGTTCCATCTCAAGAAACAATTCGAGACACTTGTTGGAAGAATATTTTTCCTAACCAAAGCAGCAAGCTAGCTTTTTCACTTCAGGTTTACCATCCGGCCGAAGAGACGAAGCCCACAAGTCTAGTTCGGAATGGTCAAGGATCACATTTCTGACTAATTGTTTGAGTCTAGCTAAATCTAAGAGGGCTCTTCCACATGGATAGGAGCGTCACGCCCATGGTCCAAGGTTTGGAATGGTCAAGGATCACATTCTGCAAGTAATCTTGATCACTTGACTACTTTAGTTCCCTTCCTTCCATTTATCAAATCCATCACAAACCTGTCGCAATTTTACTATCTACGACAATATATCCATCGCAATGTCCGTCACTATCTGCAACTAATATTGATCACTTGACTATGTTAGTTCCCTTCCTTCCATCAATCAAATCCATCACAAACTCGTCGAAAATTTACTAATCTTGCGAAAAATATTATTCATCGCAACGTCCGTCACAGAAGGTTGTTTTAGTTAACTTGAAAAAGATCAGACATATCAAATATTTATTCAGCTGGACTTGTTTAATGATTTAACTTTTAGATTTGTATCTTCTTAATTATCTTTGAAGAACTTATCGAAATTTTCATAACATAAAGTTTTTATTATATATAGGTTTTAATGAGTAACGACTTCGTCCAAATCACTCTATTGAATCCACAAGGACATATCACGGGCATAAAATATAAAGCAATCAACAATTTGCTGGAAGTGAAGAACGATGAAACTAATCGAGGGTAACATTGTCATTTCGATATTTCATTCGTGTAAACATTTTCACATAGTAAAGAATGATGAAACGGCGTTTTCTTTCGATATGTCATTTTGGCATTTCATGCGTAACTACAAGCAAATACGATCGATTATGGATCTTAAATGATTGATCAGGAATAGATCTAACAAAGTGTAAAGATTTTATTAAGTTGGTCCAATGTTTTTTTTAAGCTCTAGATACATTTAAAAAATCAAACTAATATTCTAATATAAATAAAAGACTAATTTGAATCAAATTTATTATATGATTCTAGCTCTTCATTTAACAAATCAAATTTAATAATATAATCTTGATCATCCATTTTAATATAATTTGAAATCCAATTTTGACTTTTCTAAGTCAAAATTAGATTCAATTTTGACTTTAATTTGAATACAGTTTTTAGAGATAATTTCATATACGTCTTTCTTAAACCTTAAAATATCATATTTGTCCACTATAATTTACAAATATTATAGTTACCCTTTATAACATTTCAAAATATCATATTTAACCAAATTTTTAATTTTATCATTTTAACCATTTTAAATTCTTTTTAATTATAACCAATAAAAAATTGACCTTACTGCCCTTAATTGTAACAATAATGATCGATGACTTGTACAAGAAATACAATCACGTCTCTTCGTATCATGACAACCCGGCGTTTCTTTCATCACGTCTGACCCCCTCTCGCGTCGACGCTTTCATCGCTGGTCTGGGTGATGACGTCGGTCATTATTTAAGTTCTCATTTATTTCATATTTTATAAGTATTTAATATCTTTTTATTAATGTTTAATAATTATCATTTTTTAAACCCATGGGTATTTAATCTAGTACGAACTAAAAGCCATTATACAAAGGCATCAACCAAATACAAACAAAAATTAAGCGATCGGCAAGCTTGGAAGCGGAAAATGACTATTGGTTTATGAGAATTTGATGGTTGTCGACGACTACGATTGACGACCATCAAACATAGTGTGAACAACTTGGTGATTGTGGACCATCAGATCTAGTCGGTATATGTGTATCGTCCAAATATATCATCTTGATATATAATATATTTATGTTTATAGAAAATGTGTACGAATTATAACAAAATTAAAAATAAATTTAATAAAAGATAAAAACGCTGATCGATCAACCTACGTACATTTGCTTGTTATATAATATATACGTGAATTGTCCAAATATATCATCTTGGATCTTTTTATTACTATATTTTAGTTTGAATGTAATATTTTCTATATTAAATTTCATGTTATATATACTTTTAGAGTTATACATTTTACTTATAGTTACTTCAGAATTTATTAACAAATATATGGATTTATTTGATAAGATAGAAAAATTAAATAGGAAAAAATATCTTTATAGAAAATTTTTAGAAAAGAAAAACTATTTTCCTTGAAATAATTTTTTGAGTTAATGTTAGTAAAAGTAAGAAAATAGCTTAAATTGTAAATTCCATCTCATTTCTTGAAGGAATGAAAATAAAAACACTACCCCTCCAACAAATAAAAATGAGAGAATCAAGTTCTTTATGTAATAGTTCATTTTATTCTTAAGTAACGGAAACACATTTCCTCCATTCGATCTGTCAAAATAATTTATTTAATTATGTCTTTAATTCAAGTATACCAAACACAACCTTAGCATTTTGCATAACCTGACACGTACCATCAACATTTTAAAAAAAGATTTTAAGTTTAAAGTAAATATCTAATTTTATTATTAGTATAAGCTTAATTACATTCGTAACTTTAGCATTAGAATACTAAATTTTGAACTAGGCAACTAGCTACTATTAATAGTAGACGAATTTGTAACTTCCATTTTTTTCGTGGAAAGGCGCGTGTATAATCAACTAGTGTTTCAAACTACTGTGGCGTAGCCCAGTGATATAGGGGTTTTACCCTATAGCTCAGGTCTTGTGTTCGAGTTTGGATAATGGGGGTTTTTCTATAAAATGGTGGAGGGTATTACTCCCTCATGGTGCGTGGCTTGGGGCTCGCATACTGCCCTATATGGATGTCACTGC
>JAUEJL010125452.1:0-11597 GCA_032274825.1 Drosophyllum lusitanicum | reverse complement strand
ACACCTCTATATATATATATTTATATATATATATATATATATATATATATATATATATATATAGAGCTTATTGTATTAAAAGCGAACCAACAAAAATTAACAAGGAAAAGTTGATTTCATGTGATGATGTGCATATTGCAATCAAACAAGACTAGGGTAGTACTATAAACCCTACACCTGAAACTGTTGGTCCATTAGAGTTTTAACAAAAGGGTTCTTATGGTGGAAAAGTTAATATTTCAATTGATCAACCATTGTGAAGCTATGGTCACTGTTTTCCTAAAATTTTGCTGTCTACACATCTTGAAATCAAAAGTATTTAAAGTCCTTTGTTTCAGTCCAAACTTTTAGTTTTACTATGAACTTGTAAATCCACTCATCAAAAACCTCAAACAAGAGTGAAATCACTCTGTCAATGTCTTTCTTGACTTTTAAATCACATTCACACCCTAATTTTCTTATAACTTTCTTTTCTTATCTGTTTGATAAGAAGTCAACTATAGTTCTACACTTTCATCACAGAGTATTTCTCCTCAAATTCATCTCCTTCTGCTAATGATTCCAAGAAATTCAAGCATGGTAGCTCAATTTAATCCATAAGGTGAATTCAAGCTACAACATTTTAGATGTATGGTGAAGAGAACAATTAATTCACACTTCAAACCCATAATAAATTAATCTTAATTATCTATGATTAATTATTGAAAGGCAAACCTAAATTTTTATCCCCTCTTAAATAGGCAGAATATCGAATTAACGATTAATCTTTGATAGATATAACAGAAAGATGCATATATTTGTAGAAACTGAAATCAAAAGGACTTACTTCTGACCATGATTTTGCTAGCTAAAGGATATTCGATAGAACAAGCACGTAGATTGAAGGAATTTGAATTCAGCGAAAGAGTGCGAATTGATGTTGTTCTGATTGTGGGTCTAAACCAACCACTAGTCGACATTGCCACAACGATTTCAAGAATACCCACCTGTGTGTGTATGCTTACGAGGAATTCGAGCAAGGGGTTTACGAGATTACGGGCTTACAGATGAAATCTGGCAAAGCCGCAAAGGTGTTCTGCAATTGAGGAAATGGTTTCGAAATCGGTGATTTTTTATTTTTTTTGTCGCATAAAAATATCGGTCTTATGAATAAAACTAGAAATAAAAAAAAAAAAAATTCATATATATCCTTTCAAAACTTTAAAATTACATATATATTCTTACAAAACTTAAAACTACATCTATATCCTTCTAAACTCTTTAAACTCTCATATGTATCCAAATACTTAATTTAGTCATTATTAAATCATTATATATTAATAAACATTATTTTTAAAATTGATGTATATATACAATTACTAAAATACCGATGTCAAGAATTACTATAAAGTTATGATGGTATGCATAGCCTTGTGTGTAGCAATTATACAATGCATTATTGACTGGCAAATCAATGTAATCATGAGCAAAACTATTAGCGATCTCAATATTGGCAGCATTGCTCTAAAGCAAAAACATCATCAAGAACATTGAACAAGAAACAAAACAAAAAATAAACTCCAACTACTCAACTCATAATTCAACAAAGTATGAAACTATAATATCACCAAAAGCGCCACTAAAATCCCATAAAAGAACAGTAACAACTAAACAAATCCTATCCCCTGTACTAAATAAGATCTTCTCAAATCAATGGCGCAAACCCCCATTTCAATTGTGCAACATACGATAGAAAAACTCCTAAAATAGATCGAGTTGAAATCAATTACATACCCGGTTTTCATACCAAGAATTTTTCCGACTTCCGACTAACATATGGAAAGCTGGTAAAATAAAATTAGAAAGACGTGAGCGATGGTCGCGTGGAAACGACGCAAGAAGAAGAAGAAAATTAGGGGGTTGAGGGCAATGAGGAACTTGACCGGTGAACAACGATGAAGTGACCGGAAGTCTGCAATCGGGGTTAATTAGCTGAGAGGAGGTGAAAGGGGGGAAGAGGAACAGGAACAGGAACGATAAAGTGAGGAAAGGGGTAAGTTTCAGGGTATTCCACTATAATCTTTTTGTTTTGTATTGGGGCAATTTGGTAACTTTCTATATAAATCAAATTGAAGATAATGTTTATTAATAAATAAATGATTTAATAATGAATAAGTTAAGTATTTGGATATATACGAGAGTTTAAATAGTTTAGAAAGATATAGATGTAATTTTAAGTTTTGTAAGGATATATATGTAATTTAGAAGTTTTAAAAGGATATATACGGAATTCTCCCTATCAATATAATCCAACACCAAGTATTTTAGCAAACTTAGTTTTTGCACACTGACTATGATTTATAAAAATTCTTATTATTAAAACATTAAAAAATGAGTTTTATAAAATTTAGGCTTAATTATTGCTCTAATAGTGTTTTATAAAATATAAGTTTCCCACTGGCACGGCCACTTAAAAAAGTCGTTAAAGCTAGCGCAATCCAGCTTTTTCTATGCTCGATCACTTGTGTCTACAGCTAAATTGTTCAAGAAAACATTATGAACAAAGTAACATGAAGTCGATCATGTATTTAGGCAAGATGGCCTTTAATTAGGTATCATTATTTTATGTTACAATTAAGCTAGAGATACTTTTAGCAAATGTTTGGTGGGTCCGATAAGGACAACCAAGACATGTGATCATTACCTGCGGATCAGTCCTTGGGGAATGGTTAGTTTGGATCCATAGGATCCCGAACACGAGGTTGACCCGGTATAAACAACCTTTGCTCAGAGATACTTTTAGCGAAAATTAAAGTTGTCATATTTAAACTTAAAAATATTAAAGTCAAACCCATTAATCTGAAATGGCACATATATATGGTTGACATATTCCTCAACGAAATAATTAGCGAGCCAAATCAACTGACCGAGTTGTTAATCTTTCAATTTTAATTCTTTTATATATATGAAAATTTCAACATAATGAATATATTAGATAAGATTTTATTTTTATGAAACTAATAATAATTTTAGTAAAATATATATTTTATATCGTTGTAGTAGACATTTTGATATCTTTTTATATATATTTTGTCAGAATTTAATTCAACTATTTAATTTATTCTTTTTTTTAAGTGCATTTAATTTATTCTTTAGTTGAAGTAGCAAGTTATATTCAAAGGCACTTTGCTTGCAATGTTCTTCTGCTGGCAACAGCTGGTTTGGCCTCTCATTTTGGGGTTGCGTGAATCTTTCCTTTTTTTATTAAAAAGTTTCTAAGATAAGCGAATACTTTTGTCCCAGAAAGATAAGGAAAAAGATAATACATTTTTTTGAAAAAAATAAAAAAGGTAAGCCAATACAATTACTACAAGACAACAAAAATAGAAAAGAATTCTTGTCCCTTTTAAGTGAATTCTCATTTTAACAAATATATAACATGTAATACAAAATAACTTTATAAAAAAAAAGTTGACTATTGATTGAACACGTAAATTTAATAGGAGAATGATAACCATAACTAACTTTAGGGCCGTGAATAAAAGTAAAGAAAGATAATTTTTATTTTTAAAAATAAAAAACATAACTTATTTTTCATAATCAATTTTCTATGTTTGTAAAAAAAACCATCTTAATAATCTTTTACTTAAATTTTAACTTTTCGTACATAAGATACGATTGTCTTTTGAAAATAAGTTAAAAATAAATGGCCAACCTATCTCGAATAACTGTTCTTATAATTTTTGTAGACAATTAAATACTTGTAGTAAAATTAATTTTTCATTAAATGTAATAATTATTTAAGAGGAAGGAAGTGAAAATTTTTGATTTAGTAAATTAATTAAATGCATTAACCCTTTTTTCTATTTTGTGTGCATTAGTTAGTATAATGTTTAAAAAGAATAGTCGGTAGCATTACTGGATAATGACATACGGCCATTTAGACTAAAATAAATAAAAAAATAAAACAAAAAGTGGGCATAATTCACGTAACCATCACTTAATGACCTGGTCTAATCATATAATTTGCTCGCATATGATTTGTGTATTAATATTATATTAATCGAGACATTTTCCACGAATCTTACCTTCATACAATATATTAATATTAATATTACTCTCTCTCTCATTCTCGTATGTTGTATATATACATTATATGTCTCTACAGTCTTTCATCTATACAATCATCTACCCTGCCCCCTTCTTCTTCTCTCTGTTCAGAAAATGGGTTCTTCAGCAATATTCCAATATTTTATGCTAATTGCTATTTTCACCACCGCATGCATTGCACAAGTACCGCCTACCGCCACCCCAACCGTCTCACCCACCGCCAGCCCTACGCCGGCACCGGTGGCCACACCACCATCTCCATCCCCAACACCAGTCCCCTCCCCCGCCCCTGCCCCCGCCCCCGCCGTTCCTTCTCCATCTCCATCACCTACGGAGGTACCATCGCCGGCGCCTTCTACTCCTTCTCCTGACACCGCTTTGCCACCAGGATCCCCGTCGCCAGGTCCCGCCTCCGGATCACCGGCTGACGTCACACCTAGCGGCACCTTTACTGATGGATGGGTAAACAGGGCTGTCATCTCCGGAACTGCACTGACCGGAGCACTTATTGCTATTACCTTGATGTGAAGATTAAATTGAAGATGGTTTCATAATTATACGGTTCATATTTGTTTTTCTTTTTGACTGTTGAGTTATTTGTAATATTCTTCTTTTGATTATGATTTTATATATCACTTGTTCATTTTATTCATCAGTTAAAGTTCTTGTCTACTCTCTTTGGATTGTATATTAAACTTAATTCTTTTATATGACAAGTAGGATAAATCTATACAATTGGATTCACCCAGTACAGAAAATGAAAAAAAAAGTTTTATAAAAATACTAATATATTAGAAAATAGAACTTAGGGCATAATAGTAATTTGTGATTCCCTTTCATTGATTTTTTCTCTATTAATGTATTCTTTTACTCACTAAAAGATAATACATAAAATCTACTAACTATCTTTTCACATCTAGTTCTTTTCTTGATTTTGACAATTGGCTTTATTTAGTAAATAAGATGATGGGTAGAAGGATTTAGTAAGAATGTATAATACATCTCTTTAAAACTATCTTCCAATATTGAATACAACAAAAATAGTATCTAAATCCATGTAAACGACCATAAAACCTTTGTCTTAGCGGTATAAAGAGATAATTAAGATGTTCCTTTATTCATGTATACAAAATTCACATAAAAAGTTAACAGAAAATGATGAGCACAAGAATTTTAGTACATAACTTTTACCAAATTTAATACAAACATTTAAATAGATTTAAAAGGGTGTCTTGTGGGCAGACCCTTAAAAACTTTAAAGGGTGTTTGGTAGAGAGAAATGAAAATGAAAATAGGAAATAAATAAAAATAGGGAAAAATAAAAATGTGTGGAGAATTGGAATTGATTCCCTTATTTGATATCATCAAATAAATGAAACAGAGAAATTGTGGCTCAAGTCGCCAGACAGTGGTTGCGGCGTTGGCCACCTCGCCAGACGTCGACGATGATGAGTAGAACGCCGGAAACACAGTGCAACCGGACATAGACGATGATGAGTAGACATCGGTTGCCATTTCTCTCAATTTCTCCATAATTTGAAGAGAAATGAAAATACAAAGGAATGAGAGAAATGTAAATGGGTGGAGAAACCATTTCTCCTCCTAAAACTATAACCATTTCTTTCAAACAAGAGAAACCAATTCTTCCCATTTCTTTTCTGCCTACCAAACACCTTAGTCGAAACGGAAATAAACGGAAGGAATTGAAGATTGGTTTATTTTTTAAACTAAAATGATGGTTTTTGTGGGAACAATAACTTAAGCTCTATCGATGGTGGTCTCAGTGAGGATGGAGAGCGTGGAGTTCTTAACAAAAAAAATGCCTAACCGTTTTCTATCGAAAACTAGGAACATATATAATCTTTTCAGGCTAGGTTCTTCTACGACAAACTAATTAGTCTTTGTGGATAGAGGTGTTTGAAAGAAGTCCTTCGAATTTTCGGCTAAGATTACTTGAACTCTCAATCTTGAAAAAAAAACGACAATTTAAGAAAAAGTGACAATTTAAATACACTTTGTTACTGCTACGCTAAAGAACTTTAGAAGTTGGGATCTACTTGATGTGACAGGGAGGCGAGCGAAAATGCGGGGGAGGGGCAACTGGGAGATGGTTGATAGGTCGCCTAAACCAGGCAACAACCCAGGAAGCATTGGATCAGAGGGGCCAATATTTATGTGTGTGTGATATGACCCAAATTAAGTAAAAAAGGCCAATAGCCCACATCCATGGAAAATCAAATAACGTACTAAGGAGTAAGGAGTGAAGGCGCAAGCGGATAACTATTAATTATTAATAAGTATTAATATTAATGGTTAATATAAAACTTGCTTCTTTAACAAATTTAGTTTATCATGAACGTTAATAAAAGCATGTTCTTCAGTCGGACCGGTTGAACGGAAAGGAAAAATCGGAAGACGCCGTAATTATTTTTAAAAAATAAAACACATATTGATTTCTAAAAATACTTATATACCTTCGTAAAACACATGAAAAATAAAAATGATTATTGCAAGATGAGAATTATTGTTTGTAGTCACTCATATGTTACAAACTATAGGTTGTAATAAATGAAGATGGCACGTACCAATGTATCACACTGCCTAAGTATGAAGGTGTTCACATATCCTATTGTTGCCATTTTTCAATAAAAAGTTAAAAACTCAAAAAACACACATCCATTCTCTCCTATTTCACTTTACAACCAAAGGTTAGACATGGATACACTCGCACAACCACCTGGCACCACCCACGTACAATAGATCGAGCATGGCTACAACCGCTCGTCGTATTCTCATTGCCGATGAAGCCCTCTTGCGATGCCCGTCATTTCGAAGTCCCCTTAAGACTTTGTTATTTAAGCCTACGAAACTTGTTATCGAACATTCGAAACTTTTGTACTTCATCTAAGCTTCGACTAAGAGCTTTACGATTGAAAACCAATAGGATTTAAAGCAAATTTTCGCTTGGATCATTTATAATCACCATTAATGCTCATTAATAATTAATAATTGTCACCATTTATAATAAAAGAACGTTAATATTAGGTGATTAAGCAAATTTATTTCTCTTCTTTTTTTATCATTAGCATTGTTTTCACCGATACAATGATATTTCAGTAACTTTAACAAAAGAATGTTAATAAAATAGTTTATTTTACATAGTTATTTGAATCATGAAGTTTTCCTAACGTTATTTGAAGTAAGGTATGAATCAACTCTTAATTATTAAAACTTTATAAGATATCGATCTCAATAACTATAATTATCAATCTATTAAGTTTTTCTTGTGACATTTTATACCGTAAATTGGACTTCAGCAATTTAAATTCTGAGAAATTTATTTCTACAGATGTCATAATTACTGAAATAGTCACTACTACCAGAATAGTCAACAAGACTCTATATGCAATAATTGCATACACATAAACAATTAAAAGTTGAAACATAATATATCTAAACAAATTTGACTTGTAATGTGGATCGAATGTTAAATATTTCGCTTTCTCCTTGATTACCTCAAACTCGACGCCTCATATTTTCTTCTCGATTCTCGAACAATGAATGAGTTTTCCTAATATGTATTTTTTGGGTTTATAGAATAACTATTTTAAACATTAGCTTCATGATATTCTATTTTATTAAGTTTTAAAAAATCTAAACATTATGTCCATATATAATATATGTATATAAAAAGTTAGACCCCCTCTTAAACATAGGCTTTGTGCGGTCGGACCTTCTACACTCTCTCAAAGATACCCCTGTCGGGAAATCAAACAAAGCATGTGTTCGTGAAACTACGAGTCCATGAAAGTTTGATTCAATCGAACCATGAATCACGAATGTAATAATCAAACAAAAACTTATGATTGTTGATAAGAATCATGAAACAAATATTCATATGTTTTCTTAGTGATGTTTTGATCTCAAGATATATGATATGCTCGATTGAAATACTGAACAATTTATTAACACCGGTAGTCTAGTTCATTTTGGTTACTGCCGTTCGATTACAACTATAACAATCCAATTTTTGTCGGGTATAAGAATGATAAGATGTAGACAGTCATACTGGCATACACTCATACCACTACGTACCCATGATAGAGAGTTTTACAAAGACATCCGACAAAAAAGGAGGGAGAGAGATAATGTTATCAGTTGATATATTATCCCCTTATATCAATTTTCAAAATAAATACACTATTTATTTCAATTTCACTTTTTACCCTTAATAATTTTTTATTTTTTACACTTCGTTTTATACAAAATATATTTTATCTCCTATAATTATTTACTATTAATTACAAATCAAATGGTATTTTCCCCGGCAATATTAAAGTGTATTAAAATGTCCCTCCCAATTTAAGGTTAAGGGTTCATATTATGTTATAATAAGTGTAGATTAAAGAGTGTTTGTTAACAATTAAAAAAATTATTATTATTTACAACCCTATCTACTAACATAAAAATAATATTCTTTAAATTTTTATTTTTAACCTCTACTTAACTTTCGTTTTTCACCAAACCAAACCCAATTTGGCCTAGCAGTATCAACAAACAACTATTAAGGTGTCTTCTCTCTTTGAAGGTTAATGATTCAAGTTCTTTTATAAACATAGATATGGCTCCCAAAGTAAAAATACTATTCATTTCAATTTTCCAATTTTAGCCCTTAATTAATTTTCACGTTTTATCCTTACATTTATATAAGTTATATTTGATCTTACAAAATTACTAGGTCACATAACCTTATGTACATAATATAATCGGTAAATGCATTAGATTCATGTTAAACTAAGATATTGTCTATGTATACTAAGTTTAAACTACCATCTTATATATAATATTATGTGTAAATTGAATTATTAAAAATACGATTATTTGAATATTACCCAGTACAACACACGGGTTTGATATACCTTATTTTACTTCAATACTTCAAGGCTTTAAGCTTTCAAGACTTCAAAGCCCTGTGTTACTTCCCAAAATCTTTGTCACTTTGTTAATATTTTCTTCTAACCCTAAAAATTCTAATTTAATTGAAAATACAGTAAATTGATAGATTTTGAACACTTTCTTAATATTTTCTCTTTATTATTTAATTTAATTTAATTTCGGTTAGAAAATTTGAATCTATTATTTGATTTAGGTTTGAACCAAATAATAGCCCATTAATTTATTTTTGGGTCATTTGAACCATTAATAAAAAGGTTTGGATTAAATGGGTCATGATTTTTCTTTTACATGGGTTAAAATGGGTAACATGTCTGATTCATTCATAAACTCACGGGTTGTATTGGGCTGCAAGTAAAAAGGGAACGGGTTGTATTGGGCAGGCGAAGATGGGACGGGTTGGCATTTGGCAAGTCGATTGAAGCCTTGATACAACCGATGGAGCTGCCACACTTACAGATTACGACCTCTGTGCCTCGAATCCTCGATTGAAGCCTCCATTACAGATTACGACCTCTGTGCCTCGATTGAGACTCGGTTCGTCTGTAGGACTGTAGCCCTCAACAATCGACTCCTCCTTTGAAGCCCTCGACAATCGACTCCTCCATTGAAGCCCTTGATAACGACTGTCGATTGAAGCCTCGATTACAAATTACGACCTCTGTGCCCTCGATTGATACTCGGTTCGACTGTAGCCCTCGACAATCGACTCCTCCATTGAAGCCCTTGATAACCGACTCCTCCATTGAAGCCCTTAATAACGACGATAACCTACTCCTCCATTGAAGCCCTTGATAACGACTGCTCGATTGAAGCCCTCGATAACGACTGCTCGATTGAAGCCCTCGATCAATCAGATTGATACTCAGCTAGTTGAACCCTCGATCACTTGATTGATACACAACCAATTTTACTCTCTGTAAGTTCGAGACTCATACTTGGCTGCTAACACTACTTCTTTAAACTTCTGTTGCTTCTTATCTTGGTTATGACTGTTGCTTCTTTAAACTTCTGTTGCTTCTTTCTAAGTAATTCTCAAACTTTTGTGTCTTAATATCAAACTCAAACTCAAAAGTATGATGGGATGTAACTTAAGGTGGCAACTTCAGGTATAATGGGTCAAAATGATAAGATAAATAAAGCTAACAAATAAGAAAAGAAGTGTTGAAAGTCGTCTACAATGTATATATATATCTGAAGTGGTATCTGCAGCATCAATGCTAAAAACAAGAAAATTCAGTTATATATTTTGGTTTTGTGTAAAGTTTCTTTTGTTTTATAAAAATAATAGATTTATATTAGTGTCAAATTTTGAGCAATAGTTCTTACTCTGCAACAAGTGACAGTGATGTGGCTAACCATATAATTAAGAGATTTATGTTACTGTTTCTCATGGATCCTAGCTAACCATATGTATCATAATTGTTGATTAATTGATGCATAAGTAGTTTCCTTGAACTGAGCTACCAAACATGTTAAGAAACCTGGAAAACAATTAGCTAGGCTCTTTTAACCTCCTGCTTATGTTACCATGCTACAGTTTGTTTTACATAAATATGGAGTACAAGAGATAAACACAAAGAGCCAAGACAAAGATGATAGACCCATTTTACTATACACTGTATAGACAAAAACAAAAGTTTGCTCCTAACCATAAAACAGTGAGAATGTTTACCAAACCTATGTGATCATAATATTTGAATACCTTGAGGTGAGTAGGAGGATGAAGTAGGAGTAAAAAGTAGGAGGATATATCGTTTTTATTATGAAAATGAATGCCTTTTTGACAGGAAATAGTCCAAGTAACCGCAGAAAGGTTGGATGGAGGTTTCGACATGAACCCCTAAGTCTCGGAAAATGCACCATTTGTCTTTAACAGACATATTAATAGTATCCATTTGTTCTTGCGTTGCTTTTCATTTGGCATATTGGAGTACATTTAGTCTGTAAGAATGTTTGTTTGTGAGTATATCAGATTAGAAATTACACAAAGCTGGCATGGGTGGGGTATGTATAAAGTACTTACGAGTAAAATAATGGTTGACCTTTTGGTTTGTTAGAATTGGATGGAGTTTGTTAGAAATTCCATATATCTTCAAGTTGTATATATATAATTGATTTGGACTTACTGCTCTTCATATTGATTTGGACTTACTGCTCTTTATATTGGTTAATTATCTGTATCCTAATTTTGATTGACTAACAATTCTGCCGTGTCTTTAATTGTAATGTAGATATGTCGAGCAACACTCAACGACAAGATATAGGAGAAGAGAATGAAGAGGTTAGTTCGTCGGTTTCAACTAAACAACGTTCTCAAGTGTGGGACTACTTTGTTAGGTTACCGGTTGGACCTGATGGGATTAAAAAAGCAAGTTGTACCGCTTGTGGGAAGGTGTATAGTGCCAACCCTAGTGCCGGAACATCTAATATGAAGAGACATATTCCTAAATGTTTTGACCTTAGTGAGTCTGGTCCACCACGAAAACGAGCCCCTTTAGATCAAGAAATGTACAGAGAGAAAATGGCAATTGCCATCATCAAACATAACTATC